>JYDV01000108.1:0-146430 GCA_001447645.1 Trichinella pseudospiralis | reverse complement strand
AAGTAAAATAACTTTTACCTTCACTATTTCCAGATATTTTATTGCAGTAATGTGGGTGTACGTCTAAAAAACCGTGTTTTCAAAAGAATTTTGAAATTTTAAACTTATTAAAATCAAGTGCCATCAATCTATGATATGTTGTAATGTTCAGGCGGAAGTTAGGATGAAAGTAATGTGGTGCTAATGACGTGGCTGAGCTACAATCTGAATTTCACAGGAATTAACATGATTTCAAAAAAATCAAACGTTACTATGATTAAGCTATGTTATTAAAATAATCACCCGCTATGATGCATAATTGCCATATTCAGTTACTTTCCCAGATACGTATTGTTTCCTATTGCTTGATATGAAGAGAACAAAAATTCTGAAATTGAATTACATTAAAGCAGTTATTTTAAAATAAAAAACACTAATACGTCCGTATTCTTCTTCAGCATGTGATGTAGCTGAAAGTTAGCAATAATAATATGAGCAAAATAACAGACCCGCCAAATTCTGACATTAACGTTAACATTGTTCTAATGCACTGTTATTCGTCTTCAATTACTTTTTATAATATGGCTGTTTCATATAAGAGTCATTATAATGGTTTTTTCAGTACAAATAAAATAAAATAAACAGTTTAAAACAGAGCAGTAATATTGTTGCATTACTTCTTATGGACGAATGAAGAAAGCTGAAGAGAAGAGAAACTGAGGATGATAAAAGTTGACGTTTTCTGAAAAGTAATTAATACAGTGGTATAAAAATTAAAATACCTTTTACCTTCACTATTTCCAGACATTAAGTTGTTTTCCAGACTTATTGTTTCCTATTGATTGATATGAATATAATAAAACGTCAATTCTGAAAGTGAATTATATTAGCGCGGTCACCACAAAGGAAAAAACTCAAATAGGTACTTACTCTTCTTCAGCATCTGATATATCTGAAAGTTAGAACAGAAAAACAGACTTTTCAGTTTCAATTCACCATATTAGTAATGTAATACAATTAACATGCACAGCATACCACCACCACAATAACAAATCTAACTTACCGGTTATTCATGGATAGTATTGAAGAGCAGAATTATAGCAGACCACGTACGTGCTTGACTGATAGAATGGAAATGAACCAAAGAGCTAAATGTGAATAGACTGCACAGATTAAATACATAAGTAAACTATGCAAATGACTACGTACTTTGAGTCCGGAAGAATAACCTCATTTTCCATCAGTAATAACGCAGTAGAATAAACATTAGTAACAATCATACTAAATAAAACGATGAAATTTATTACGTTTTTATTTACNGCAGAATGCCATCGGCAATGTTCATCATCACATTAGCATAAAGTTAGTCTGCTGACCTAGAAAAGCACATATTCTTTAAAAACGTAAAGAAATATAATGAGTAAGTGCCAAAGATTATAATAATCGCTGAACAATTACAAAATCCTCGTTACGTTACAAATGCATATAGTTCTATACAAATTATTTATCTCGTATAATACTTTTACCAAACGCAAAGAAGTATAAAAAATTGTCATTCGTAACTGAAGCTAAACAGCAACGTTAATTATATGTAAGTTAAGCAACAATCAACTATAAGTGTTTGATCGCTGACTACGATAGAAATTTGCAATGAATATCTAGTATAGCAAAATTTATTTATTAATTTCAAAAAAAATAAATGTTTAATTAAGGACTCAATCAGGTTTCGATGGAGCACTTTGAACAAAAGAGAAAAAAAATGCAAAAAATATACGAATAACATAACATAACATTTACCCAAAACATCAGCATAATGAATTGATACTTTAATGAAATGCATATGCAATTTAAATTACTGAAAATTGTGCATCACGATTGTCGCGTTAAAAAGTGTGATATTTGGCAGTATCTGTAGCAGTGATAACAGTAACAAAATGAATTTTGCCCAGTGAAACTTTGCATCCTACTACAGTTCACATCCATTTATTGATTTCAATATAATAAAACGTCAATTCTGAAAGTGAATTATATTAGCGCGGTCACCACAAAGGAAAAAACTCAAATAGGTACTTACTCTTCTTCAGCATCTGATATATCTGAAAGTTAGAACAGAAAAACAGACTTTTCAGTTTCAATTCACCATATTAGTAATGTAATACAATTAACATGCACAGCATACCACCACCACAATATCAAATCTAACTTACCGGTTATTCATGGATAGTATTGAAGAGCAGAATTATAGCAGACCACGTACGTGCTTGACTGATAGAATGGAAATGAACCAAAGAGCTAAATGTGAATAGACTGCACAGATTAAATACATAAGTAAACTATGCAAATGACTACGTACTTTGCCTCCGGAAGAATAACCTCATTTTTCATCAGTAATAACGCAGTGGAATGAATATTAAGAACAACGTTATTAAATAAAACGATGAAATTTATTACGTTTTTATTTACACAATGCATATTACTATGCGAAATAGCATTATTATGCAGATTAATTTTACTAAAATTAGATGAAGTGCTTATTTATTAACCTGAAGCATTGAAAATTACTAAAAATAAACGGAAATGCTATTGTTGTGAAGATTAAAATTAGCTGTTTGAAAACAGGCGATGATACAAAAATTTATATTTTACTGGTATTTTTCTTCCAATCCAACATAGACGTATAAGGGAAAATTGCTTCTACTGAAAATAGCTACTAAAATAGAAAATACCTTTTCAGATTTGCTTCAAACGTTTTAGATTTCAGATAAAGAGCTGAAATAACACTCTAACAGGATTGTTGGAAGAGAGGTGGGTGGGTATGCAGAGTTTAAATAATACTCCAAAGGGTGGTTCGATGGGGGAAGGTGGTGGGCAGGAATACTTTGCTATGAGGTTTAAAAATTTTCAATCAGGAATACGTATAAAACTGAATGGTTTTCATGACTATGAAGATAATTCCCAAAAAAATTGTGTAAACTATAATTTATCTCAACAGTCAAGTGGCGCAGTGTTGGCATCATGAAGGTAAGTGGTTTTGCTGCTTGCCAGCTTACCTTAACTTTTTATTTGCGTTGGTTTGTGCCTTCTGAGAATGATCGATAATAGGGCTGTAAACTTCGTTGAACACTGCGTTTCCTGAGATTTATACAATAGGAGATACCCCTATTTGAAGGAATTCAATAACTCAAGGTTTTGCAATGACTTCAAATAGTTTCGATGAGTGACCATTTTTCATTGCATTTTATGTAAACAATAAAACAAAAGCTCACCAAGCAGTAGGCAATATTTTGCGGTATTGCCTTTCTAGTTAAGAAAGTGCTGCGAGTTGATAGCAACTTTGAAAACTCATCAGATTTATGTCAGATCAAGATAGCTAAGCGCTGTTCATTCAGCTCGAAATAGGGGATAGACAGAACTTTCAGTTGCGCGATTTCTGTTCAGATTGGAATCATTAACAGCTCGATGATGGAGATCATTAGATAAGAAAGCAGAGCTGGACAGTAAAAGAGAAAAAACGGAGGTGGAAATTGCAGGATAAAGGAAGTAAATGTAGTTTGAATGATAATCGCTTTCCTTCACTCAGTCTTCACGCATAATTATCAGGCTAGAAAATAGGGGATGGGCGGAATTTTTGTTGCGCGATCTCTGTTCAGATATAAATCATTAACTGCTCGATGATGGGGATCATTAGACGGGTAAGCAGGGCTAGACAGTAAAAGAGAAAGAAAGGAGGGAGAACTTGCAGGATGAAGGAGGTTTAAGTTGTTAGAATTTGAATTGCATTTGTTCACACTGTCTACACGCATAATTATTAGGCGGGAAAAAATGGGGTGGACGGAAATTTCAATTGCGCGATCTCTGTTCAGATAAGAATCATTAAGAGATCGATGATGGGGATCATTATACGGGTAAGCAGCCCTAGACAGTAAAAGAGGAAGAAAAAAGGAAGAAGTTGCAGGATAAAGAAGACTTAAGTTGTTAGAATGTGAATTGCATTTCTTCACACAGTCTACACGAATGATAATCAGGTGTTGTGCCTCGTTTATCAATGCTGACCACATTGGAGATAGAGCTTTCTCAGTGATGGGAAACAAGTGCATCTATATAAGTCAGTGCTAATGGCAATATAATGACATCATGGGATATTTTATAGGTAAATTTCAAGGATAAAGGGAACGATAGTGTCATTCTGACAGTTTCAAGAATAGTAGGTAAAAGTGCGTTCTGTAACTATCAGCAAGTTTCCTTTGTCAAGCTCAAACAATCCTGTGCACAAATTGATCAGTGTCGAAAATTTAGATTTGCAATTGCAGCATCTGGTGCCAGACATTTTCATTAAACAACAGGCTGAGTATGTTACCTCATATTACAAAAAATGGCAAATATGTAAAAATTCATACCTGTCAGCAAGAGTGCCATTGACGAGGTATGAAGCGATCGCAGAGCCGTAATTCTTTCAACTAATGTTCGTGGTTTAACGCAATGTAGTAATCAGAGCGCTCTTCGCCGGCAAATATTCATATAATAATAGAGCTCTCTCAATGGACGAAAATTTATATATAGAAAATCACTTCCGCGTTTGAATGGCAATAATTACCCGCTGCAGAATGCCATCGGCAATGTTCATCATCACATTAGCATAAAGTTAGTCTGCTGACCTAGAAAAGCACATATTCTTTAAAAACGTAAGGCAATATAATAAACAGGCACCAAGGATTGTAATAATTGCTGAACAAGTACAAAATCCTCGACACGTTACAAATGAAAGTCGTTATTTATCTTCTATGATATGATGACGTTACTCAAAGAAGTATAAAAAGAACTGTCATTAATATATGAAACTGAACATCACGTTAATCACATGTAAATTTAGCAACAATCAACTGTAAGTGTTTGATCGCTGACTACGATAGAAATTTGCAATGAATATCTAGTATAGCAAAATTTATTTATTAATTTCAAAAAAAATAAATGTTTAATTAAGGACTCAATCAGGTTTCGATGGAGCACTTTGAACAAAAGAGAAAAAAAATGCAAAAAATATACGAATAACATAACATAACATTTACCCAAAACATCAGCATAATGAATTGATACTTTAATGAAATGCATATGCAATTTAAATTACTGAAAATTGTGCATCACGATTGTCGCGTTAAAAAGTGTGATATTTGGCAGTATCTGTAGCAGTGATAACAGTAACAAAATGAATTTTGCCCAGTGAAACTTTGCATCCTACTACAGTTCACATCCATTTATTGATTTCAATCAAAAATATTGTGCAAAAGTTTTGGAAAACATTTTCAAGCTGCCAAAAATTGCTAAGGCTGTGGCAAATAAAAATTCTGATATACTGCGAAAGATTGTTTTCATAGAAACGATCTATATCTATTATTAAATTAAAACTACATATATTTATGAAACTTGGTCAGACTTGACAAAACAATTTCTCATAGTGAATTCATCATGAAATTGCTGTGAATAAAGTGGAAAATGCTAATTTCTATCTTCTGGTTTCAACTAATTGCTAGTGTATATCAATTACAAAATCAAACTGCGGACGAATATAAGCAGCTTACCATCTGCAATTACAACTGCATTAAAGTACTTATTTTGATATTGCATTCTCAGTAATGATTTGTTAATAATATATTCGTTTCAGTTTTATAAAGTTAAATATCTTAATAAACTGCTGTTAAGCGTTAGTTAACATGAAATTTCTCACAAAATATATTTACTCTTAGTAATGTATAACTTAATAATGTTTCAAAATTATAAACTCAATATGAATTTTCAGGAATATTTTGATATCACTCCATAAAGTGCTCTAACTTACAAAAATAGTCAACTTACCATTATTTGGAGATACGTTTTTTGACGTGGTGCAAAAAGTGATTTGCCATTTTGAATAAGAATGATGATGCTTATCAGGCATTCTTTGAAGACCTATCAAGCTACAAATATTTCAAATCATTCTCAGAGCGAGATTCAATTCATGAATTGATGCAAAATCAAAGCTTTGGCAACATGCAAATCGATGGGCTATAATTTATGATTAATATTTGATTTTCTATTCGCAAATAAAAATTTGCATAATAATTCTACTAAACAACTAATACGCCTACTTTACATTGTGCACAGCAAACAGTCATCTGTCGTTGATGCAAAATCACAAAAACAGCAATATATGAGATGAAACTTTATAATATAAAGCACAATGTTGCGTCGCACCTCTAAAATTTATTGGATAGCTCATATAAAGTAAATTAAATAAAGTTATTAATTTACTTTAAAAGCGGAAGTTGGCTCAAATTATTTCATCACAGTTAGGCGTGTCTCGTTAACATGCAAATTTCGATACGTTGCCTATATACGTTATACGACATAGCCGTAGGTATACCTATATATATATAGATATAGCTATAGATAATATAGCTATAGATATAGCGATACACGTTGCTTAGCAGCTATAGAGCTTGCTACAAGGATCAGCTTCTAATGGATATACAGAACTTTGTTTTATATGCTTATTTTTCAACAATTGAATGATATCTAGTAATGAGGAATAACGTAATTGTAATTATTGTAAAGTTGCATCACGTGTATTGCTTTAAAGATGATTTTAGATTAACAGCCGTGAAACGTTTTGTTTGCTTAACGTTGTGAAATGCATGCACAGTAAAACTTGTTTACCTGAAAATGTATGCAAATTTTGTTTGACTGCTATGCATACGCATACGTGCATTAGATTAAATGGCTGCTGACGTACGGTGAACACGGAGAGTACATTAACGCTGAATTGCAAAACTGAATGCATCACTTTAATACTAAATGAATAAAATGACGTCCATGTAAAATTAAGATTAATTTTAAGCGTCAGTAATAAATTCTTATAAAAATTTCAAAATTAATTCAGTTGCTAAAAAACGGTGCAAATACAGAATGATGAATGATTATTAATTTTAAATGGAAATGAATTAAAATTACAGAAATCCAATGAACAAATTCATGGCAAACGATTTTTATTGAAAAATAAATAAAAATGGCAAACACTTAAATGGTAGAAAATTGCAAGCGTGAGTTGTAATAATTTGAAAAGTATGCAATTTTATGTGGCTCATCAGAATGTTCAGTAATATTGAGTGCAATGTATGACGGCAGTTACGTTATGCATGAGCCATAGAGAGAAGAGCCGCCAAATAGAAGAGCCAAATGTTCTTTCACCTGCAGCCTCTAGAAGGTAGCTTTCATTTATTCACTTCTCAAGCTATCAGTTCATTTACAGAGGATAGAATGAGATTTTTTTAATTAATAACAAAAAGAAGCATTTTAAAATTTGTGTTGAAATATTTCTGAGATATTATTTTTTAATAAAGACTATTCGAAAATTTATGTCTTGATTGAAAAATCTTTTTGATAAAAGCTTTCTTCATTCTCTCTCTCTCTCTTCCACACACGAGAAAATTTTGTTTAAAAATCAAGCAGCATTGTTTGAAGTTGATTAAAAGAGATTAATAATTTAATATTAACAACAATAACAGTTTCAAAAATTTTGACAATGACAACCGTATTCAGCAATCGCTGCAATAACTACAGCATAAAACAAAAAACTATCTGTAAAAAAATTACACTACAATTCGAATGCAACAATACACTGGAAAACTGTGAAACGACAACATCCGCTGGGCAATAATCTGTGATGATGAATCATTTCAGTATGCAAATTATGCCAAATCTCTGATGCAAAAATGATGAAAGTACAAAAGTTGAAAGAAGAAAAATCAAGTCAAAATAATTATTCAACACTGCAATTTATTGCATCACCTTTCAACCTGCTAAATTAATACTGTTTACAAAGGTTGCCAGACTTCTGGAAGAGTGACACTGCGGAAGTTGATTCAATGCTGACAAGGCGGTTGTTTTATAGCTGCGCATCAGATCATCCATTACAGCCCCGCTGGTAAGTAATGTCGGAAATAGTGGCTAAAAGTCAAACAAACCAATCATCAGTGAATTATAATTGCTTTACCCATTAAAATAATGATGTAAAAATTAAATTCAAAAAAAATAAATATTTTGCATTTATCTATACAAATATATCTAATGCGGAGCATTTTCAACATAGAAAAAGTAACGTTGCAAGTTGAATTGAATGAAAAAAAAGAAATGATGAGAATTACCACAGAATTTGAATCGACGGCTTGAAATGCACCACTGGCAATGCTCAGCCTGAGCTAAAATGCAAAAAAGAAAATAAGCGAATTACTAATAAAATGGATCAATCAAATTGAAGAAATTTTCAATACAGCCAATGCCAAAGCTGTGTATTTTGCAAACTTGAAGGAGAGGGATTTTAAATTTTCATCAGCACCAACCAATTCAGCAGCTGAATAGCAACAGTGAGCCAACAAACTAGCGATACCTGATATAAAAAATATAAAAATTCATAATAATAATAATAATAATAATAATAGTGATGACATGAAAAAAAAGTGGTGAACAAAATTTTATAAAAGAGAAAATCAATGCACGCAGCAATAATAACTCAGATAAGCTTTCTGTTCCCAAAATTGCGGATCGACAAAGTGAAATGTTTCGGCAATGTCGCCTGCATCGTCGTCGTCGTTGGGAATTTCTGCCAGAGACATGTCCAAAATTGCCTTTGAAACCAACTCAATCACTTTGGCATTTCCAATATTAGCCAAAGCTAAACTGGCGTTGGCAAGCAAATAATCACCACCAAGCACGGCCATTCTGTTGCCAAGAGTCAAAAGTTGGCTGTCTCCTTGTTCTTGCTCTTGTTTGATAATACGATTCACAATTGATCTGTGAATGAAATTCGCCGCGTAGATGATTTCACAAATTTCCGCAAGACTACACTGACTGAGTGGAAAAGATTTTTAAAAACAAGATTGATTAATTAATTAATTATGTAATAAAATACCTGTTCAATAGGGGACCCTTGCAATGACCGTCGTCCAAATCGGCCAAATCGACCGTACTGTTCACCGTGTCAGAAATGAGAAGTATCGTCGCACTCAGTGTTCTCAATACTTCGTGTCCATCGTACAGGAAATATCTTCACAAAAACCGTATCAATTTTTTTCATTATTAATTAGCAACAAAAAAAATCATTATACAATTATACATTTCACTCGTAAACTACTACTCACTTCAGGGTTTTCAACAGCTTATGCTTTGAGCCGAGCAGTTTCCGCATGCCGAGAGTGACACTGGCAACGTCGTTGTTCAGCAGATATTGCAAGCTTGAATATGATCCAGAATGTGTTATCAATTTTTCTGCTTCTGACAGAAGAGTTTTCCAATTTGATCGCAACAACAGCGAAAATCTCATATCTGCAGGGTGTTTTGTAAAATATTTAAAAATAATTCACGTGCATATGGCAGAACAGCAAAAGAGAATGGTGAAATCACGCCAAACAAAAAGCAGTACAAATGATGGAAACATTTTAATCGACTAATTTTGAAATCAAATCAAGAGACAAACTACTTCAGATACTTTAAGTCATCAGCATTATTTCCTAGAGTGACTAGAACATCGGCTACAAACACATCAGTTGTTCAATTTCAGAGTTTGCATAAAGAATACCGCATTATACATACACCAGAACAGCGAAGGCAAAGTCAGCAGTCCTGCCAACTTGCTTACTTGGAATGTAGCGAATGCTACAGTAGCCGCGCTCAAGCAAAGAATGGCTTCAATTTTCTTATACTAAAATGGCAAACGGTTGTTGAACACAGATTTGTAAAAGTGACAAACAAAATTTACAAAATTTAACACAAAAGGCCTTTGCAAGCATACTGCAAGTGATGAAGCGGCATAAGTAGCGTAAAAAATCAACATTGATGCCAGTGCACATTTGGATATTGGTGTTTGAAAACCTGAAAAAGAGAAGAACAAAATCCAGAAATTCAAAAAACGAAATTACAAGAAAATTACCATCGCTAAATTTATACAACATATAATGAGATGCTGGAAGTGGCATGCCAAAGATGATGTCGATTACTTGAGCTGTTGTTGTATTCGACAGTAGACTATCCCATTTGGGTTTTTCCAAATTCTACAGTGTTACAGCAAATTAAATACAGCTATGAAATAAGGTCAACAAAAATTATTATGTGATGCGGAAAAAAATAATAATACACTAATTGCAAATAGATTATGCATGCTCACAGATTGAAAACTAAACCTTTACCAGAGAACAGTTGATAAGAGCAAAACCGAACGTGTTTGCTTTATCAAATTCTTTCCAGCATAAACTCATTTAAACTCCATTACCATTGTCACTATCGTTGGTGGAAAATAGTTTACATCTAAAAATAGCCTAACTAACAATATTTTAAACAAATATTTTAAAATAAAACATAAAGAATATTAAAAAAAAAGCAACAAACAGAAACAGAAAATAATCTAATCCAACAGGCGGCTTTCATGCATTGGTTTTTATTAATGTAAAAAATTAAAAAAAAATATCTATATGTATACCAATTTCTACTTACTTTCCAAAAGTCAAAAATATTCTGTTGATGTGAAACACATTTCCAATAATACCAGCTTGCCGAGGCCGGTATAATACTTGAACCAACCATAAAGCACAACTCACGTTTAGAAAAATCAGAAATATTCACAAACGGCATGACGCGCAAGATGCTTTTCAACAATGACAAGTATAGTGGAAATAATGATGCTCAAGATTTATTTACTTACTGAAATTTAAAACAGAATAAATAGCTACACAAGCACAATAGTGCATATTAATAATTCAGAAATTCACCCCAACCTATTACGCTGCAAAAGACACAAAAGAAAGTAAAAATTAGTAATAAATTTGAATGTATTTATTGACAAACATGAAAAAAAATTTGCAAAAAAACTAATTATTTTTCAATTAAAACAGTATCATCTAATTTTCAATAGAGCAGAAATGAGTGAATCTTGAATTTCTTTTTTAGAAGAATAGATGATTTAATAACAAAAATTGTAAAAATATATAAATTTTTCATTAAAAATGACATTAAGTAACCTATTTTTCCGTACATTACGTTTAACGTACGTTTTATGAAAAAACGGCTAAAAGTAGTGCCTATGCAAATTGGATCCATCACAAATCTAGTGAAAGGAATAAGTTCGTATGTTGTCTGCAATAAATAAAAAATTGAATTGAAATTCATAAATGCAATTTTTATTGAAAAATGAATGCATCCGACGAAGAAGGAAAAATAATAATAAACCTTGCAAAATTATTCATCATAAATTTTGTCGACTTTGAAATAAAAAAAATGAAATTACATCTCCTCAATTCAAACATATATTACACGGCAGCACGCCATCAAAAAAAAAAAAGAACTGCTAACGTTGAAAACAAGATGGTCAACGATAAAAATCAGTCAAATAAGTAACAAACATCCTGAGATAATGTTGAAAGAACATACAACTAAGTTGTAAAAGTGGCAAACTGACAAATTAACCAAAGATTATCTATAAAATTTTTTCAAGATAAATGTAATTTTCATTATTTCATGAGAAAAAACATCAAATATTGATCTGTTGCTTTTGGAAATCTTATTTATTTCATAATAATAATAATAATAATAATAATAATAATAATGCTTTTATTAGAGATTTTCACATGCGTACAAATGTTTCATGTAGTAAAATAGTTAAACTGCTGTTCCAATAGAAGTGATGTTCAGTTTTCACAGTTTGTAATTTTTCACTTATCATTGAGATAATAACTGTTTGCCACATTTCACTGAGTTGAGTAAAGAAGATTGATTTATAAGAAAAGTTCCATCTAAATGATCAAAACTGAAAAATCACACCAACAAGAAGATGATTCTGTTACAGAAGAGAAATCAAATGCTATGCAACGGTGGAAAATTTCTGCAAATCAAGTGTACGTTATCAAAACTTTTACGCCATAAAACGTACATTAAATAAATACTCTTTGGAAAAGTTTATCTGCCATGTCGAAGGACAAATATTTAGTTTAGAAACAAAACATATCTGAACATATATTATTAACAAATCAACCCTGAGCGGCTAGCTAGCTAGCTAGCCAGCTTAATGTGGTCTGTGGTGAATTGAATATGCAATACAGTTAAATAGGTGAAACAATGGTTCATGCAAATCAATTTTTCGATTGGCACTTTGTCATATTTTTACCACTGCTCCGTTGCCACCAAATCACCACAGTCAAGCGTCAATCGAACATCATCCCCTGTGCCCCTGTAGCATACATCTTCAACGCATCGGTTATCGACAACCAAGGCAGAAGTTGTCATCAGCAAATTGCCACAGTTGCTTGCCGTGGTCTCTGCGAATCATACGAGGTAAATTTCTGTAAGAAAACCCCCTCTGCTATTGCTTTCTCTTCAAGTTGAATTTAAGCAAGCATGCACAACAAAAAGTGAAATCATTTAAAAAAAAACCTTCATCATCACTTGATCTGATCTGAAGAAATAATCTGATATAATTTGATGTGATATATAATCTACATATCAATGTTAGAGTGAACAATTTTTTGCTTTCTTTGAAGGAATTTTGAAATTTAATACATTTGATTACTCTCAAATTGAAAAAAAGCTTAACTTCCTTAGAGTTCAGATTACAGAATTCCAGAGTCGGTTGTTTTGAAATATTCCAAATGTGATTACGAACAATTTGAACGACGTGTCACTTTGCTGAACAATTGCGATGCTGACATCGATCCCGGAGTAAAGCTTTACCATTACAAAGAAGCAATAAGCTGTTCTTGCAAAAGGTAAAATGGAATTTTGCATCAAACAATTCAAACATCCCCTCGTCTGCACCTGCAATTGATTTTCCCTATTGAACATTTTAGCTGTATGTCATTGGACGACGATTGCATGCTCAAATTTACACGCAATCTCCACTTCAAATCTTCAGACGTCGTTCAAATTTGATAGCCGTTCAGTGCACAAGCAAATCGTTGAATAATAATTATTAATGAATTATAGTTTACAAAGTTACTCTTGCCAATTCACTTCAAAAAGCAAGCAATTTAACAATAAATCACACACACACACACACACACACACACCACACACACATCTAGTTACCATTTGACAATTTCACTTTCTATTTGCAAATTGCATACAAACTGAAATCTGGTTGTAAAAAAAATTAATTTTCAAAGTAAAATCATTCTTTTAATTTTAAATAATTAATAAAATAATTTCACACAAATAAATGAAATGCTACATTCGTAACAGAAAGAAATATTCGATCATTTCCTCCATCACAGCTACTTTAGCAAATCACAATAAGCACTGCAATATTCCCTCCAACTGGAAACATTTCGCCTGCTTGATTTGACAATGATACTGTTCTCAAGCTACACAATTTTGACACTGCTAATTATGATCAAGACCACTCACAGTGAAAAGCCTCAACGTTGTCAAGTACGCCAGTATAATTTCACCGCAGTGAAGCAAGATTCAAATGGAAAGCAATGCCGTGGAATGGTCAGCACCTATGCCTGTTACGGCACATGCGACACGTCAGAGGTGATATGCAGCTAATAAACAATAAATATTTCACCAAAATATATACATATATATGCTAACTAATTATGGTGAAGGTAAACATTAAATAAAACAACAAATAATTAAAACGATAAAAATTTGTTGAAAAATTTATATGTTTATTTTAAATGCTTAAAACTTTCATAATTGTTCAAATTTTGCAAATTTGAAATTGCAGATTGGAACAAATGAATTTCCATATTCAACATGGAAAAGTGTAGTGTGCACTTATGTCAAGAAAAAACGACAAACAGTAGAGCTGACAAACTGTGACAATGATGTAGAACCAATGACAAAATATTACCATTATTTGGAAGCGAAAAACTGCAAATGCAGACGGTAAACGCTCAGCTAAAATTTCAATTAATCGACCCAATTAATTAACTTATTCAAATTAGTAAGCGACTAATTCAAACATTTGAATGTTAAATTAATTACTTTTCAATTTTCATTGAACTATTAATCAAATATTGACGATGAAATTTACTTTGCTCATAATTTCATTAGACTCTATTTTCAGTTGATATTTTCCCAAATGATTCTGTCAAATAATAATATTTAAAAAAAAACTCCATAATTATGTACAACTAGTAAATATCTTTTTTTAATAAGATAATAAAATTAAAGTTGCCTTTTTTAAATAATTTCTTAAAGTTCCAATTATGTTTCATTGTTGTCGAGTTATCGCTTTTATGCTATTTTAGATGTAAACGACCGAACATGTCCTGTAACAACATTTTCACATAGCAGTGAACATTATTCAACCATCCAGTTGAACAATTTCGCCTTGCAAAAAAAAAGATATTCAATATTTTCTTTGATATTTACACAGAATATTTTTATTTTAATATGAATTTAAAATTCATTATCAGATTGGAATTCTTTTTCAAATAAACTCTCTGATATGGATAGCATTGAAGTGACAGTGGGGCAAATTTCTCCGTTAGAACAATTTTATATGTTCCAAATAACCAGACCGTTTCGGATGAGAAATTTTATATTTTCAAATTTCACCTTAAACCCGTGTGACCGAAGAAAGTTCAAGCATTGCCAAATTAGTGTAGTTTTCGTTTTTCAACTTGCAATCAATGGAATAATGAATGCTTTGACCAATAAGCGACGCTTCATTTGATTGTATTAAAATTTAATCTTACTTCTATTGGAAGAAAACAAAAAATCCAACTCGAATTTCCATTGCAATATACATTGTGTTTGATGATATGAACGGAATCTGTCGATGAGAAAGTCAATAACATTAAATTCTATTCCAAACATCATCACTTCAAACATTAGAGCACAGTTTATAGTTTATACAAGATGACAGCTGTCCAAAATTAAGCCATAAAATGAAACAGAACGGCACAACGGAAGAACAGATTCTTTGGCAACGTCAATCTTTCTCTGATATGCATTTAATGTTCATTTCTACAGGGAATACATTTCAGCCTATATTTTATTTAACATGTCTCATTTTGCTTGGCTCAATTCAATGCTCAATCGAAGAATTCTTTTCAATAAATATTAATCATAATCATAATTGAAAACAAAAGAATATTCTCATAACGGTACAAATTGAAAACTTCAAAAAGTTAACAGTATCAAAGTGACAAATAAATATACTGATTTACCAATTCACACTGCTGATCTTTTGCCTGCTTTTGTGCAACATTTCATTCAACCGTTCTATACATATCATTACTAAACAGCATTATGTAAATGTAAATTTTCTTACTTGTCAAATTTTTACATTTCACAAATAAAATCCACTTTCATTGGTTCAATTAATTTATTTCAAATTAACTAATAAAAATCAACTAATACAAAACACAAATATACTGTTGTCATATGTTTGTAACATTTTACAAGTAAAATATTCTAATCATCTGACCAGTGAAATTATTCAAATTGTTTTGAATTTAATCAATAAAACTACTCTCACTTTCATAACAGCAACATAATTAATATCTCTGATATTTAAAAACCACGTGACGGTAGATTTAAAATCTCAACATACAGTTGTTCACTTTTCCAGTGATTAATTAAATGAATGTAAAATAAATTAGAAATTCTTTCTCAAATTCTTCTGTCAGGAGAATAAAAACTGTTTTTTTTCAGTCAGTAATGTGAGAAGATATACTTTGGTGTAAATTTCAAATCATTGTAATTGTAAAAGAAAAGAAAAATAACAAAGCATCAGCGGAATAATGTGTGATGTCAATCTATCGCTTCATCATGAAAAACAAGCAAAATAGCCTTCATTATATCATCAATCAATCAAACAATGCATCTGTACAAGTTGGATTAAAATTCAAATAAAAAATCAATCATAAAAAAATCTTCCAAAAATGCAGCGTATATATTCCAACTTGAATGTTGAACTCACAGCTTAATTGAGCTGCATTTAAGGTATGCAATTTCATAAATTTCCATATTCTCATTTCTCAAAGATACACCACATATAGCACAAGATAATATGGTTGGCAATCCATCTTCTTCGACTGATGGTTCCAGTTTGCCAGTTCACTTGTGTAAGAACATCAATAAATGCACTTTACTTAATATTATATAAAAAATGAAAAAATAAATTTATATTTTGGAAAGACTATAAAAATAAAAAAAACAAAATTTTTTGAACAACTGACGTGTTTTTGGATGATGACAACTTGTGAAGTTAGATAACAATTATGAGGAAAGAAAAAATCAAACTTAAAACTCAGCATGAATAATGTTAGCAATAAATGAGCAATTAGTCACCTGTCTCGAGAGAGTTTCAATCGCAAATGAGATCAACTTTTCTTTCAATGAAATTTTTTCTCAAAAACCCCCACATAACTTTGCAAAAATATACATATATATTTGATTTAAACTTTAAAAATCTTAAAACCCCTGTTAACTGACTGATTTGAAAAGTGCTAAAAAAATTCAAACAAATAAAAAAAATAAAGATTCAAAATGCTACTATTGTTCAGATAATAAAAACATTTTAATGTATACATTTTCAACAGAACCTTTCCAGGTTAGCAATTTTACATCAATATAAGATGAGAAATGAAATATTTTCTTATTTAAAAAAAAGAAGAATACAATGCATTTTACAAATTTAAGAGTGCATTTAATAAAAAAAAATTATAAAAATAAGAATAAAATAGCATAAAAATAAAAAGAAAAAACCATTATGAAAGTGTTTGAAAGTCGAGTGGTAAAACTTGGTGAACCGGCAGACAGGGTTGGTGAATTATATGGAATACAAGGAAGGTGGAGGAGGGGGAACTGACTATTTGCATGAATAGGAAAAGGGCTCTACATTCTTAAACAAATAGAACAATGGAAATGATTTCTTCCATGTTGACCAAGTTTCAACATTGAACAACCATTTCATTTAAATTTCATTCTCCTTTGCCCTATATATTTCTTGAAACAAAGCATAAAAGTGACGCGAATTGTTCAAAGCGTGTTCAGCAATAGTACAATTTGCCTGTTTTAAAGTAGAAATTTTCAATTACTCAAAATATATCCCTTGAAATGAAAGAATTGAATTTTTGTCTTCTCAAAATTTCCCACTAATCTGAAGATGATAATAATGTCAGATAAATATATATATATATATAAAACAAATGATCAATTTCTACAACTGCTATATATATAATGCGGCCTGCTACTTCTCTCTTTTTCTCCCCCTCCCCCCCCCCCCATCATGCAACTAACTACCTCTCTAGAAAATTCTTTTTTTCTTTTTATTTCAACATATCACAATATATTGTTGGCAAAATTGATCAGATACAAAATCAAAACTTTCCAACTAAAATTATAATTTAAAAAAAGAGTAAATAATTTAATCGTAAAAACCATTTTCTCGTTTTATATCTCACAAATTCAACTCAACTGCTATGAGAGTTTGCTAATTACATTTTTTTTATCTTTTTGTTCAAGACGTTTCCTTGTCTCGTTATTGATCAAAATGACAAGCTGAAATTTCATCAAGTCATCTCACACATTGAATCTATTGAAATTCAAATCCACCGCCGACAATTGCGCATCATTTTACAAGAAGCTTGTTCCATGCTAGTGCTGACGAGCATGAATCTGTCAGGTGGTTAATCTGGGAAATTTGAAATTTCAATCGCATCCTTAGAAAACAACATTTTTCAATTGTTTCACGTCATCTCACGCATGATGATGTGCTTTGAAATAAATTTCAAAGAAAACAGTAAATAAATAAATAAATAAATCTATTCTATGGGAATCGTTTATTTCTATCAAACTATTTAATATATATGCTGTTGTTTAGAAACGGTAAAAGCCGTGTTTGAAGTGTCAATCAATTTTCACGAAAGTTTAAATTTTAAAACGTGCAACACGCACATGCTGCAAACATTACAATTGATCAGTGATATATATATATATATATAGATTGGCAAAAAGTTAGGACTGTTTTATTTTTTATTTCTTAAATCGAAAAACCAAGTCAATACAATCAATCGTCGATGAAAAATTCATGCTTAAATTCTAACGCAAATATAGTTGAAAATTGAATGCATGAATCTTTTAAAAACAACAATATTTTCAACTCGTGTTTCATAATTCTGTTATAACTATATTTTTGCATCACTACAACCTTTACAATACAGATTTTAAGCTATTACAAACAAACATACATTATAACATCTTAAATATATAATTTAAATATTCAGTCACGGTTACCATTCTCCTTGCTTGCCTCACCCCTTATTAACTTCAACATTCTGACAAACGCCACTGTAACATCTTACCAAACATGTTTAAACAAATGCTTTAATATGTATGTATCAAATATGTAACAATTTCACACCATGTCACACAATAAATTTCAGTAAAGTGCTCCAAACAAAAGCTGTAAAATTATCGACAATATGATTTTTTCTATATTTAAATATTTCATAATATAAATAAATTCTCTCCTCAAAAAAATAACAACAACAACAACAAGATCACAATTGTTTCTCTTGGTACAAAAAGTACTGCTCATTGCATAAACATTGACTGACAAGCTGACACTCTGGAAATATCACAAGCACAGCGAAAAACAAACATACGTGGTGCATGGCGATGCTAGTTGGAAAAAGAAAATTACAATATTCTATTTTTTTTAACGTAATGACTACATCCCATAACAAGTATCATCACGCATCATAATGTGGAATATTTAAAAACTTTCATATCATTCATTAATAATATTCATCTTAATGATTCACGTGAAAAAAAGTAAAACTAATTCAGTTAATTGTAATTAAACAAACAAATAAATAAATATAAATAAATAAATATATATATATATATATATATATATTATAATAAATTGTCCGGAAACAAATGTCACAATGTCATTTGTATGATAGATGACAATAATTAATGCTTATAAATAATATACTTTGTCCAATAATTTGTAATAAAATAAAATTCAAATCAAAACTATTCTCGATGATTAAATCATATGATGTGATGATGATCTCTGTCTATATCGAGCTTGTATCAAAATGGCAAGCTTCAAGATTATCTTCACAAAAAGCCGCGTGTTTACAGGCAATGTGAGAACCAAGGCCATTGTTGAACAATGACCGATGACCGAGAGCCGTGCTGAGAAAGGGCAAAAAATGACCAGAGCCAATGAAAACCAGAGATCCACAATGATCCTCCTGCGTGGCCTATTGTTGGGGTATGTTGACCGACCGATAAGAAGAGCGGCGCCGGTTTGGCGCCACGGACACGTCCGGCACAAGCAATGGACAAAAATGGTGGACACCAGTCACGCGACCGCTTTTTTTTTCTTTTTCAAACTCAAACGAGACGTGGTGACCAGTGGGATTATTGTATAAATGGCGCTCGACCGGCAAGCAAATTTCCCAACCCAACAAAGCCACAACGGAACCCTGCAGGGGGCGCTAGGCAACTCGCCTACGCGTAAGCCGATTGGTCTGTTGGAACCGCCGCTCTGAAGTGGCCAAGCGTAACTTTTTCAACACGTCAGCCGCTGAATTAGCAGGCCATCGTCGTCGAGTCAGTCATTGTGTATCTGTGTGTGTGTGTGTGTGTGTGTGTGTGACACAAGCAGGTCGCCGCCGCCGCCTCATTGTCGATTCTGCTTCTGTTTGTGTTTCATTTTATTAATAAATAATATTTTTTCCATTCCAACACACAGCTATAACTGCTGAGCTGAGTTTATTGCTTTGTGATATTTTAAAAATTCACTATTGTTAATTTTTTGTTTTAAAAATTAATAATTGACCAGGTTTAATTTGCCTGGATAAAACAACACTGCTGCCACACCATTGCTTGTTGCTGCCACTGCTGCTGTTGCTGCTTGTTGCCGTTGTTGTTGTTGTTGTTGTTGTTGCTTTGCTACCGCTGTTTACTTCTTGTTTACTGCTATTTCTGGGAAATTTTTTCCTCCTATAGACCACCACCACCACCACAACCTACAACCATCATCATCATCACCAAACAGCATCTTGTTCTTTTTTTTTTTTGGCTTTTCACACAACTGCTTGGCTGTATCCGTTGAAAAGCCACATCTACCATTGTGATTTATTGACAACAATGAACGGCAAAGGACCATTGGCTTCGTCATTCCATTCGGATGATCCATCGACACCGCCAATCAAGTGCGTTCTCGTGGGCGACGGTGCCGTGGGTAAAACAAGCCTCATTGTCAGCTACACAACCAACGGTTATCCACAAGAATACGTGCCAACCGCTTTTGACAACTACTCTGGTAAGTAAATTTTTTTTGAAACAATCAATTGTAGAAGATAGTAAAAGTTAAAAAAAAAGAACAGAAAAGAATTCCACAAAGTGTAACAGTAGTGGTAGTTGTTGTGTGTAGCATGTTTGAATAGCTTCCCACAAAAAAACCAGTCCACGTGATATTATTGTTGTTGTTTACCAAATTTGGTCAACAACATGTTAGCATGTACTGATTTTTTTATGCCGGCTCAAAGTTATTATTATTATTATTCATTCTCTTTTTGAAATGTGAACATTCGAAAATGCTATAAATAGTCTTTGTCCATCTGGAAAATCGTGTCAACCACTTGAAAACTGTGCAACCATATGCAATGCTGGTAAGAAGGATGACGCAATTTTTTCCAAAGCACAACTGATGCAAGCGGCTTGTCTCTTCTTCTTCTTCTTCTTCTTGAAACACGGCTGCTGCCACAACTCCAGCCAAGCATTCATTGTTTGCATTGGTTGAATGATCAAATCAGCAAAACGCAGCAATTTCATCTCAAACAAACACACATCTGCTGGTTTTTCAAACCAGACATTCTATTCCAAGCAAACTTCATTCTCAACATTGAATATTATTTACTAATATTATTATTATTATTATTCTTTTTTTTTTCTGGATACCACCACTTGAACTTTTTATCTAGCAATCAAGTTGATGATGCAATTAATTAATTAATTAATTAATTAATGACTGTGGTGATTAAGCATGTAAAGAGTTTCAGTGATGACTAATTGCACAAACAATGGCATTGAAACAGGAAAGGTATGCCCAATTTGAAAGGTTAGCGGAAATATTATCATCCATCACACTTGCATCATCTATTGTACTTATAATTTTAAACATCTCATTTTTTTAAAACTAATATCTCTTTCTTCCTAGCATCAACACGTCAAATAAAAACGGTAACTGCTATCTATGTAAATTTCTACTACAGTGAAGAATAATGTTGTAAAAATTTGGAACGGCTTTTCTTCAATTCTCCCGCTCTTTTGTAATAGTGTTTTCACAGCTGACCTCCACTTATTGTTACTTTTGTACCTTTTCAAACAATTTTCATGTTGAATTTGTGCCCGGAAATGACACACACGCACACACACACACACAATCAAAAAGCTTTTCCTTTTTTTTTCTCATAGATGAAAATTACACTAAGAAATGTGTTTGCATAAGCGCAGATGAAATGCTATTCAAATTTTCAATTTTCTGTAATAGTCCAAGCAACAACAAATAGAAATTTTCAATAAAACTATTATCAAATTTACCTACAAAAATTAACTGGTAATCTGTGACAGTTGTACAATCGTTCAAATTCAATCAAATCAAATCAAATTATGCATGAATATTTATTATTTGCATCAGAAAATGTTCTCATCTTGTTGTGATGATTGCAGAGAGATGTGGAAAAACTAATCTGCCTGACATTGCCTGTGCAGAGAAATATTGACAAAAACGCACATACCTTTATGCTGATGAGGAAAGAAGAATTTTATAAGAAATGAAATTAAATTTTTTTTTTCAAATCAATTTACGCTATTCTTGAAAGTTTGTCGTTTGATATTCATTTTACTGCTGTGTACTACATTTATGGACACAGGAAGATCAAAGATTGCGCGATTGGGTTGTATGTCAAGTTGTTGTGAATGTGAAAAAAAAACTAGATGCACAATTTATAAGGCTACAGTGCTACACACATTGTTCAGCAATAAAGATCTATCCTTTTCTGTCAGTATTTCACACGAACACGTTAACACATACATGTATATATGTATGCATTTATTAAAATTTATTTCATAGGATTTTTGATTTTCTAACTTTTTAGTACACGTTACGGTTAACGATCAGCCAATTCGATTGCAACTGTGCGACACTGCGGGTCAGGTAAGAAAGAATTGCTTGATTTTATACTTATCATAATATTGTAATCAAATGTTGTTTTCCCATCATAAAAGCAAACCAATCAAGCATATTATACATTTATTGCACAAGAATGTTTTAAAAGTTGTTGTTGTTGTTGTTGTTGTTTTTGGTGGTGGTGGTGGTGGTGGTGGGGATGTTCACTTGTTGTTGTGCGCATGTGTTAAAATGTGAAATAGGAGAAGAAACATCATCCATCGTCATTCACCACTGGAAGGAGATGTGAATCTCAACGTTGGGTGTTCCACGACCCGCCGGGTCGGTCATTGGTTAATAATTAAGATGTCCCGTTTGACAAGCTTGACCTGAAAATGGGGTCGTTGTATTTTATTCAGTTAGCAGCTGCTTGCTCTTGTGCACGCCCGCCGGAGGTCATTTTGTATTTGCACTATATATGCGAGTGGGCAGTTGTTTCGGAAATTTGCTGTTTGCTTAATATGTATACCAAGCGAACGGTTGATGTGCACAGTTGAAAAGCAATGGTCAACGATACAATTTCCCCGCCTGTATAATCTTCATGTTTCTCTACTTTAAACGAACAATATTTCCCCCAATTCGTTGTGTTGTAAATAGTTTTACAAGCCTACGTCATCCGTGCTTTAATAACACCTCTCACAACAAAGAGCTGCTTTATAAACACAAATAACACCATCAAAATGCATGCACACACACACACACACAAAGAGAGACTTTTTGTAATTAATATTCTGCTAAATACCCTCATCATCGTTATTATTATTACAATTTTTTGCAAACAGTTTGCAAATTATTTATTATATTTAAAAAAGAATAACATATCTGCATGGATAGCGTTTTTCTAACAATCAAATATTTTCCAATTTGCATTCTATTTTTGACAATTCATATTATATATATATATATATATATATCTTATACTTTGTGCAGTTAGTTTGTTAGTGACTCTTATCGATGGACTAGAGGGAATAATGCAAATTGAATTGTTGAAAAATGTTGAAGACGATGGATGTCGTTGCAACATTTTCAGTTTTGTCAATTTTTCAATCGAAAACACATTCTCATATTTATTTGCCTGTGCATCTTTTCTCCAAACAGAACACAAGGCAGATGTTTCCTTCCGTCAGGTCGTTAACGGCTCATTGTCCGGCTAAGGGACTCCAATTAGCCTCGAACAGCCTGCAAGGCGTGCAATGGAAACGATCGATAAGGTGGGCAATGAAAATGCTAATTTAAGAGCCTAGATAATAAGCAAGCCAACAGTGGTCTAGTAGTAGTAGTAGTAGTAGTAGTAGTAGTAGTAGTAGTTCTCTTAAGAATCACTTTGCAGAGCAGCAACAGCCACAGCAGCAGCAGCAGCAGCAGCAGCAATGGCAGCTGTGCTGCCAGCCAACTCGCAAATCACCAGAAGATTGGAAGAAAGATTCGAAAGCTAACACCGTCAAAAATCGAATCAATACAAGCTTTTTCTCATAGAACAGTTTTCTATAACAGACCTTTTCTATGCTCTTCCAACAAATTTAAGAAATTGTTCATCTCATGATTGCCTACATCACTTCTCATATTGCAATGTTTTCTATCAATTATTATCTATCTATCAAGCAAACAGTGTTGAAATAAGCAGTCCCTTTGCGAAATCAATTCTCACAAAGCAACATAATAAATAATAACTAATTCATTAATAATTTTGACAAAATGGATTTTTGTTCATTGGAATGAATATTTTTACCAATTTTATACAATGACTTTTACAGCTCACATACAATCTGTCTGTTTTTCTCAATTTTCATTGCTAATTGAGAAAAATGAGAACTGTTTTTTTTCTTATTCATCTTATTTCAAACTACTTGAAATGCATGCAATCAGTTAACTAGTTCTAACTATATAGGAGGATGAAAAACGATGAGCATGAATGACGAACACTGCACACCTGACGCATTATTCTTACTAAGTACTTCTAGCAACAAAATAAGCAAAATCAGCTTATTAAGAATAATACCCCAAATTGAACTCTTTTATTTCGTTATTAATTTTTTCATTGCAAAAAGCTTGATCCATTTTTGTTTAATTTAAATTTAGTTTTAACGAAGAAAGATGAACACATACACACCCATGCTATTTTTACATTCAATACTTGAAATGTGATGCAATTTCAGGAAGATTTTGATACCCTACGTCACTTATGCTACCCGAATAGCCACGTATTCTTGTTGTGCTTCAGCGTTGTGTGTCCAGCTTCGTTTAGCAATGTTCAACAACGCTGGTTGCCCGAGATCCGGCGCTATTGTCCCCGTGCGCCTTTAATACTGGTCGGCACGCAGTGTGATCTACGTACAAATATCCAAGTTTTACTGGATCTGAATCGTTTTCGTGAAGCACCGGTTAGTGTGGCCGATGCTCAGCATGTAGCCAAGAAAATCAACGCCATCCAATATGTGGAATGTTCAGCGTTGACCCAGGTGAACCTGAAGGAAGTGTTCGACATGGCCATTTTAGCGGCACTGAATCTCACAGAACCGCCGGTGAAACCGAAAATCTTTGTTCATCACGTCAAAGCACGAATGTCAATCAGAAGACTGAAGCAAAAATTGACACGCCCAAACAGTGTCGATGCTTTGCAGCATCCCAGTGTGAACGTGAAACGGCATCTCTCCTCCACCAGTGCCATTCCTGCCCTGTTGGATGGTCTGGATCGACGCAAGAACAGTTCAACGGCCGTTCATAATCACAATAACAATGGTCATTCAAGATCGACAATAAAACTGCCCACCGTTTGCAATGTGAATTCGCAAACATTGCAAGCAAAATATCTTTCGTACAATCCAGGCGAAAAACAGAGAACCGGCTGGCGACGGTTCCTATGCATTGCTTGAAACTGCGTGTTCAATTGATCAATACAAAAATAGAAAGAAAAAGAGCACAAGCCACATTGTTTATTGAGAAAATTTTTTGCTCAGGATCTCTCACGCTGCAATTTCAGCCTGTTTATCGTCACTGTTTCATTGTCTGTCGCTTGTTAAATGACATACAGGTTCACCATTAAAAGCACATTGATCACTTGTATATATTATATTTGTTCAAAATTTAAAAATTATTAAAAAAATTCAAAAAGAAACATCAATTCAGTCGAAAATCGCCAATAATACACAATTAGCCAACTTTATTTCACTGCTAGTTGACTGATCTACAGACAGATATGCCATACTTGAATTACAGTATGTATACTGTACAGATATGCAATGTATGCAAAACTGAACACCATTAATTACAGACACACACAAACCGCGCAAATCTTTTCTAACACACACCTACGAGACGAACTTGATAAGAATAAGAAATTTGAAATTTGCTTTTGTTGAATTAATATAAAACAAAAATCAACAGAATTCTGAACTGTGAGAAAGTGAAATGTGAAACAAAGAAAAATGATCTACTCGATGACAATTAGTATTCCAATCGTGAATAGTGGATTCAAATTAAGCACGAAAAACTACGCTGAAATGCGAAACTACAACTTACATTTACACAGAAAATTTCAGCATCAGTTTGCAAATACATGTATATATACTTTAAATAGAAAAAGAACTGATAAGAAGAAAGACGAAATTGTTTTCAAGCGCGTTTTACATCAAAACTATTAAAATTTAGAGTGGAAATTTCTTTTTCATTTTTAAACACTGCTTTATCAATACGCGAACTGGGACTGCCGACATTTTCAAGCCAAATCTTCCTTAATTTCGGTTAATTGAATAAATTTCATTTGGAAATCAAGAATAACAAAGAGAAAGAAATAAATATTTACTTACATTTCATTAACTTCATTTTTCGGACCTTCCACTTGTCCAACGACAGTGCCTGTTTTAGTATTCTGACACCAGCCAACCAATCCCAAATCTTTTGCTTTCTCCACAGTGCATTTTCGAAAAAATACACCTACAATATGAAAATTCATAATAATAATAATAATAATAATAATAATAATAATAATAATAATAATAATAATAATAATAATAATAATAATATTCATAATAATAATAATAATAATAATAATAATAATAATAATAATAATAATAATAATAATAATAATAATAATAATAATAATAATAATAATAATAATAATAATAATAATATCATAAAATAAAATAATAATAAACAGTCGTACATACTCTGTTGTATATTCTTTGAACATTTTGTGAAATTATTTGAATTTTTCCTTTCAAATTTCAAAAGTTTCAAGTTTTGAAGTTTGTAAAAGCAAATTTCTGCACAAATTTTATGAATTTATTTAAAACTTTCTCACCATAAAAACAAATGTAAAATGCAAAGAAATCAATGACATAAAAAGAAGCAATAATTAACTTTTGAAAAAGCAATACTATGGTGAAGACAGAAACGAAGAGTTTTTCAATAATTTAAATTTTTACCAGAAATTTTAACCATCGAATTGTATACACCACTTCTGTCAATAATAATAATAATTACCTTGCACTTTTCCGAACACTTCGAAATCGACAGACAAAAGTGATTTACTCATCTCTAATGTAGATACAGAACGGCTGTAGAGAACTGATGAAATTAAAACTGTCTTCAACACAGCGCAACAACGCATCAGTTTGCATGCAAATTTTTGATTTCGTGATGGCATACTGTAATAATGAATAATTAAGTATTGTAATATGTAAAAATTAAATTTTTACATATTCAAATGAATTTCATTCATTTGTTGCAGTCCATCAACTTTTTCAACAATATATTTCATACTAGGGTCGTTGTGGAAAATTATGAAATGAGCAAGTGACAGTGCACATACCTACCTACCTGTCTGTGTTGAAATGTCTGTCAGAGCTTTGCATTTTCGTTTTTCAAATTCTACAAGTCTGTGCTACAGATGAATACTGGTTGAAATATCGTTTCGCTTCAAAATATTCAATGCTGCAAAACATTCTTGATAAAACAAATATACGGAGGCGTGTCCAGAATTGATTGAATTTAACGTTCAAAATAAACAAATTTCCTCAGAAATTATTAATTTATTTCATTGTACATTGAAAAATAGCAAAGAAATAACAGATAATAAAAGAAGAAGAATAAAATGGTGCAAAATATTTATTTCACAAGTGCAGCTTGGGAACTTCTACATCATCACGCACGTTTTCGTACGTGTCATCGAATTGAGCAGCAGTTTTTGAATTTTCTTCAACCGGAATTTCTTTGTTAAGCTTTTTCGTTCGTCTCGGCGCTTGTACAGAAGGCACCGGCGGAACTGAGCCTTCAGGTAGCCTGCTGACCACTGCTGGACCGTATGAAGATTGTTCAGGCGGTGATGTCTCGCCAATATCCAAAGCAAAATTGTGGTGATACTGGGGCTCACTGGAGTTGAATTTTTTCAGCTCCGACCGCGCAGATTTACTCAAATTCCGAATCAGTGGTATTTCATAAGCATCACTGCCGAAGAGAACAACACTCTCAGTACCTGAAGAAGATACTTGACTGGCTGGCCTTCCTGTTGAAAATCGCATTTCTGGAGGCATATTTACTTCTTCTTTTGAAGGCTAAAAGTTTGTTGCTTTACATTTATATGTATGCAAAAAAATTTAAATATTTGAAATTTAAATCTTTTTTTTCTTTACTAGAGGTGGAGCATGTTCTTTCTTCTTTTTCCTCAACGAACGAAAAGAACTACCTCTACTTTTTGTCTTTTCAGCCACAGAGCTACTGTCTGCAAAAGAAATAATAATAATAATAATAACTACCTCATCCTCTGTGATGTTTAATTGAAAAAATGAAAGCAGAATATAAATTAGAAAAAAAAACAATAAATAACTAATTAAAATTAATCAATTACTTTTTCCTCTAAAAAATCGTGCACTGGAATGTGTTGCGCAAACTTTAACCTTGTCGTCTGAATAAGAATTCAAATGGTCAAATCCACTGGTCAAATCAGTTGAATGTCGCATAGGTGAAATACCTGCAAGTATGGATTATATTGAGAGAAAAAAAAACATTTTTTTTCAAACACTTCATCCAATCAATTGTACCATTGAATTGTGGAAATGGTTGATCAGAGTTGTATTCAGGTAAATCTGACAGTGACATCAGACGATACAAAAGTGCACTAAATGCAGGACGATCTTTGGCCTCAAATGCCCAGCATGCAAGCATTATTTCAAACCTGAAAAAGTGAATAAATCAAATCCACTACCACTCCCAGTACATTCAACATTCAGCTTACATTTCTATGGGACACGAGGGTGGTTTTTCAAGACGTCCTCCAATTCGAACGTAATTCAACACATCCCAGTTGGATCGACCAGAATACGGCTGCTTTCCAAGTGTCATCACTTCCCAAAGCAACACCGCAAATGACCTGAACAATACCTCTTATTTTGACTGGTTCAAAATATTTGTTTGTTGAAAATATGAAAACAGAAATGGCTATTCACTGACCAAACATCAGTTTTCGTTGTGAAAACACCATCAATCATCGATTCAGGAGCCATCCAACGTACAGGCAATAAGCCGTGCCCTTCAACTCGATAATAATCTTCTTCGTACACATCTCTTGTCATGCCAAAATCGCCTGAATAAATGATGAAAAAGCAAATGTTCAAAAGTGCATCTGTCATTTTAATTTGAAACTTTCGAATGCAAATTTACCAATTTTAACAACCCGCATGGTCGGATTCCGACTAGTGATCAGACAATTTCTGGCTGCCAAATCACGGTGCACATGGTGAATCTCTTCCAAATAGGTGCATCCACGGGCCACATCGATCGCTATGCAGAGCAAATCTTTCAAACTAACCTGCGATGGCATTGACTACAAACCAAAGCTAAATTAAATATTAATAAAAAGTAAATCAACCACCAACATACATTGGTTGCTCGGACTGAACGAAGATATTTGAGCAAATCACCGGCTTCCATTAATTCCAAAATTATCCAATGTGGTTCAGTTTCAAAGCAAACACCTCGCAGTGCTACTATGTTCGGATGATCAAAATGACTAAATTAATCAATCAATTGGTGAACAATATTGAAATAAATAAAAATAGCCCAATCACAAGTGAACTCACCTCATCAGTATAGCTTCTTTGATAAAGCGCACTTTTTCTGCATATGTTGAGCCAGGTCGAAGTGTCTTCACAGCAACTGGCAATGATTTGGGACCAAATTTCGGCAAATTGTATGCCAATCCTTCGTACACTTCACCAAAAGCCCCTCGTCCAAGTTCTCGTACGATCGAAATACAACTGCGCGGAATGTGTGGCAGACCTAAAGCAGATGAAAAATATAAAGAAAACCTGTGATCAATTTTTGTTGAATAATATAATTTTTAATTGACTATTCAAATCCTCAGCTGGAAGTTGATCCAACACTTCCGGTGTATTAGGTACAAAAGTTTGCTTCTTCTCTTCTGGCATCCTGCGGCTCATGTGACGTGAAAGTTTTTTACGCCGAACTAAAATTTAAAAGAAACAACCTTATTCAAAATACAAAAAATAAAACTTTTCTTCAAACTTCCTTACTTGTACAAATGACAATGACAAAAATGAGAGCCGTCAATAAAATTGAAATGAAAACCACAGTAGCAATGACCGCAGATGATAAAGAATCTTCAGTATCCGGTTGCCAATAGCCCGACATTATGACATTGTCATCTGAGACAGCTTCAACTCGAAACTGCATGTCACGATCTTCATTTGAGACAGGCTCAGGAACCAAAGTTGACCATGTATTGGAAGGAAGTACTTCAAACTTTACCCAATCTACGTTGCTGTTTGCACTAAATAATATTGAAATGAAATTGCAATGCTTTCTTAAATTGCATCCAGCAATGTTTGAGTATTAATTTTCATTTTGTAATGTAAAACAACAAAATGTATACACACACACACACACACACACACACACACACATATATATATATATATATATATATATATATATGTTTAACCGTTACCGATAAAAAACGGTGTAAGAAACATATATCTTACCGATAAGAAACGATAAAATTCTGCACTTTGAAATTGTCTGCATTGTTCAAAATTTTCCACTTTAAATGCTTTTTGCCGTCCAATTGAACCAATTCGACCTTCAACGACATCTGAACGGCTTGCCCTGAAATTTAATTAAACCATATTGCACACGTAAATGCATAACTATTGAAACAATACCTTTTGTTGCAATCGGTGGAAGCTGTTGATTGAAAGTATCTGCAAAAGAACGCAACGTTCCCATGTATATTCGATTTGTGCTGTATTTAGCATGGGCGCGAAATAAAAATGCTTGATTTTGCTTCAAATTATCAATTCTGTAGCCCCGTTTTTCTTTTTCCACCCAATTTGCTTCTATCACGTGCCACACAGTTTCATCAGCCTGACAACAAACAATATCAATCAATTTGAATTTTCCTGAATTTGAAATGTATTTTAAAGAAAAAAACAAAAAATTTAAAATAAATCTAACGAATAAATTAATAATCTGTTTATTTTTTCTTCATACCAACTGATATTCAACTGTAACTTGCTGCAATGATGGAGAAGTGTTTTCAACGAGCTGAAAAGCGATGGACGTGTGTGAACTAGTGAAATCCTTCTCGTCATAACGCACGGGTAGATCAAAAGTGGTAACGTTGATCGTCGACGATGCCACCACATTATGCTGCTCATCAACTATATTAGACTGTTTCGGCAAGTCAATTGCATAAGCTTGAACAAAGTACGAAGTCAACGGGTCGAGATTTCTGAACAAATATTGACAAGGATTCGTTGAACATGACACCACTTCTTGAAGTGTGTTGTTTTCATACTGTATAAAATAAAATTTAATTTAATTTAAAATGTTTAATAAGAAAAGTATTCACTACATTTTGCATCACTATTCGATAATCTACAGGAATTGGTTGGTTGCTGTCAGCATCGATGAACGGAATCCAAAGAAGCTGAACTTTGTCTGGGGCTATGGTGAACGCATCCAAATTTCGTACTGGAATTAAATACGACGTGTAAAAGCTCAACGGTCCTGGCTTGTAAGTTTTCGGCTTTGTAAATCGATTCCACCATTTCACTTTCACCATATATTCTATTCCTGGAACCAAACCTTCGATGTGAAACGTTACTGATCTTGATTCCTAAAATGCAACATAAAAAAATAGTTGAAAAAATATGAAGCTTCTTCTTTTTTTAAAAAAGAAATCATTTTAACCTTGATCAAACTTTGCCTGATATCCTCGAAATTTTTCTTCGTCTGAGGGGTCAATTTCAATTCATAATTGATCGGCAAGTCTGTAACGTTGCCACAATCACTTGCCTTATCCGATATAACACAGCTAATTAATACACCCGTATTGCTCAATGACGTAACTGTAAACGACTTCACAGTAGATGGCAATTTCATACATTCAATATCTTTAAAAAATTTTTTGAAAAAAATACAAACTATAGTTGTTAGTTAATGAAATTAAATTAAAATTGAAACCAAACCTGGTAATGGTTGATACTGGGGAGAAGTGCTGAGCACTTGTCGGACGCCAGTAAAGGATAATTCGACAATTTCTAATCTTTTACGGTTCAGTATGTGCAAGCTTTCTCTTTCGACAAGGTAAAAATGATTCACATCGTGACTAAGTGAGACAATTTCATTCATCTCAACACCTTAAAGTCAAAAATTAACTTCATTAACATGTTTGAAAAATTTATTTTCCCTGAAAAGATCGTTTAAAAAAATGCTTACCGTACAAATGACTGGCATCGATGATGACAGTGCAATTCTTAGAGTCTGCTATTCCATTTCCTGTGATCATAAATGAGCTTGGTTCAACAGCAGCTGGATTGAGAAAACTCATTGAAAACACTGGCGATGACGGTACACATTCAAATGTGAAAAGTTTATCACTGCCAGATAACCAAGATTTCAAAGCATATTTTCCACCGAATGATTCAACAAAATATATTTGGCTGAAAATAAAATTAGAAAGTAATTTCAATTGTTATCAATGCTTTTTTCGAATGAATACCAATGTTGAATACCTACCTATCCATTGGATTGTAGGCAATGTTCAGTATTTCATAACCGGGATGCGTGGTAAAAAGTGACCGTGGCTCTGCTTCGTTGTCCAAACTGATCACATAAATACTGTCGCCTTGAATGTGTCCATGCTGCCTACTTCGACCAACCAATAGCACTCTTTCACCAATCCAGTCATAAGTAAGTAAAGTTGCGGATGATAAATATTTGGAAAGAGGTAGCTGGAAACAAGCAGATAAACGAACAAAATGTGGAATCAAAAATTCACAAATCATTCTCAAATGATCATAATAAATGAAATACTTGTTCAATAACTGCCAAGCCATAAGAGTGAAATTTCATCAAATAATCGCCCTCTGATTGATTGCGTATGGCGTAGATGAAATCTTTACCATACGTTGCCGCTTTGTATGGCCCTGAAATGGTCGAATCCAAAACGCGCTCAAAATCTACCTGATACTGGTAAAGTCCACTTGAAGTTACAATCAAAATAATAGAAGGTGGTGAATTTTCTAAACAATCAAAGAAATAATTAATAATTCATATTTATTATTTATTCCAACAAAAGACCTGAAGTGACCACACTTATCGGGACAGTTAGCTTGCTTTCACCTTTGTTAGCGTTGACAGCTGAAACCTGAAAACAAAGAACTCAGTATAACATTTTACAAAGATGTACAAAGCTTGCAAACTTGATAATGCTCTTACTGAACAATATACGGTCCAGTTTTGAAAAATACCCGAAATGTCATATCGAGTAGATCGCCAATCAATTTCTTTGCCTTTGACGAGATAAATTCGGGTTTTTGAGTCATCATCAAATCGCCAACAGTAAATTTTGTAAAATTTCGGTTTTCCGTTCCAAACAACCGGCGTCCAAGAGAAAATCACATCCGCAGTGATGTTGAACGGACTTTTAATATGAACAACGTTCAGTGCAGTCTGTGCCGGTGGCAACGGGAACATATCCGGCGCGGTGAAAGCCTTGCTGACATGCGCACGACGCCACAGTGCGATTTCCATCAACTGCACGTTGAAATCTTTTTTCTCCAAAACATCAGCTCCAATTGCAATTTCATTGTCTTCTGTGATCGTTGCCGAGACAAGTTTTTCATTATTCTGAATTTAATATTTAAAAAAAACAACAAATTTAAAATCGCTTATAACAGAAAAGAAAAAACAATTTACTTTCTCGCCTGCTAACATCGACAAATTGTAATATTTGACAAATGGAACGTCTGACGGTAAATTGTCATTATTGGTATCGTTCCACTGCAAAAACGGCCTCGGTTCATTTGGATCTCCCAATTTCAAGTCAACCGTCAAGCAACAAGGCGGTGACCAGGTAATATTATACGGCCAGCCTGCGCATACATAAATTCAGATTAAAAGCATATTGTCAATGTCAGACAAAAAAAAACAAGCTTCATACTATTCAACAAACGAGTGATGTGAACGACTTGTTCAAATGGATAAACAGACACACTTTGCAAGTCTGATTCCACAAGCATCAGTTGACCGTTTCGACTTAAAATGACCAATTTGTTATTGTTGACAACGTAGAGGATTTTAATTGCAGGCCACACATTTGGTCTGAAACTTGAATAATAAAAATATTCGCTGAACCACGCACATTTGAATAATTTGAAACCTTGAACTGAATGCATCCGCTTTGGCCAAAGTGTTAGTTTTTTCATTTTTCACATCCACAGAATTCAAGACAACACTGTCGCCTTGTTCGACCAAATAATATACAACAGCTGAATCTGCATCCTCTGATACTGAAACGCCGAGAATTTGACAGTCAACATTATCACATGAAAAATATCTAGATAAAAATAAAATTGAAAACAACTTTCCTTCCTTTTTGTGCGCAATTTATTGCTACCTACCTTCGATGAAACATTCCCGTGAGATACAAAGTGTAGACGTGGTCACAGGAGCCCAGCACAACAAGTCCTTGGTTCGGCAACAAGTGGAACCATTGGATCAGACCATCGGAAGAAATTTTCAATAAATTTGGTTCTTTCAACGATTGACGAAACATCTAACAAAACAACAACAGCAATATATATATATAGCAAATTAGTGAAATTAAGCTGAAGCGAACAGCATTGGATTTCTTACGCCACTTTTGCTGGTCCAATACATCTCTTGACCAAACGGTTCGTATTCAATTGCTAAAATTGGTTCCTCAGATTGAAGTCGAGTCACCAGTTCATTCTGTGGCAAGCGTCGTACCACTGAATCACCGACTGTGAAAATTCCGCCAGCTCGATCGGCCATGGTAATAACTGAACATGAACCAAAGATAATTTTCAAGCATGTTAAGCGCAAAAGTTATTTCAAGATCAAAAATAAATAAGTCTACATTGGATTGGTTGTTCCGGTGGTTGCATGCTATCTCGAACATTTCCTGCAAGATCAAAACGTAGCACAGCTTGATCTAGACTGAACAACGAAAACTGCCGCTGCTGGTCCTGGTCATTGTCCTCCGGCCAAGAGCTGTAAGTGGTTCCGGAAAGTTCTGCCCAGTTGGAACAGTGCTCAACGCTGAGACAAGCCCGTACACGTAACAAATACCGACGACCGGCAGTCAATCCACTGTACACAAACGACAGCTGATCTATACCAGCTTGTCTGTAAACCATTTGATCATTGTCAGTGATTTCAATTTCGAAATTAAATTCGCGCCATTCAAGTTGAGCTGAAAAAAAAACATATATATATATATATATATTTATTTATTTATTTATTTATTTATTTATTTATTTATTTATTTATGTCATCATCATCATCTGAAATAAATACCTTGAAAAGGAAACGGTTTGCCAATATTCCAAATCATTCTCACTGAATTGGACGTGAAAAAAGCTGACAAATTACTCGGAGTTGGTAAGACTATAAATTGTAAAATAAATAACCCTGTGCAGATATACATATGTATGTGTACATGAAGAAAGAATATTTTTTACGAGAATAACGCATCACAGGTACAAGGAGCACGAGATCAACCAGCTTCCGGTGATTTACAGGCAACAGGTAGTTGTGAATGCTGAGCAAACCGTTGTTTGGATTGTGCTCCTCAGAATAGATGCAACTTCCGTCTGCAGGATTCAGCGCGTCCACACAGGGTGAAGAAATCCAAAACAGCCTCTTCTGCCAGGATTGAAATTTGACAAAGGAATCATAAGAACGCTTTGAATCCGGGTGCAGTTTGTTCAAGCGGATATTTTCCAGACGACCCGATGTCAAACTGTACGCCATGACGGATCCGTTGACGTGAATCACCAACAACTGGGCAGGATAATCGATGGACAGCTTCAACTTGTTGTCAAAGTTTTGCCTCATTCCGCTCGGGATGTCAATTTCAGACAACGCTTCGACGTCTGCAAGTGGAGCTCGGAATATTTTCCAACCAGAGTTGCCGTATAAGAACCTAAAAATGAAAATACAACGTGAAATATCAGAGCATGGAAAAAAAGAACTATTTTTAATCTGCCAACCCGTTTATTGAATCAACAACGATGTTGTCCATAATTTCAGTTGCTCGCAGAACAATCTGACAACGTTTTGAATTTAATTTGCACAGAATAATCTAAAAATATAGTTTAAAACAGAAAAATAACTTATCTATGTGGATGGAGTGTTGAACCTGAGTGTTGGACAAGACAAAAAGCTGTTGCTTGGTAAAATCATAGCCAATTGATTGGATGTGCGTCAAAAGTGAGAAAAGCAAAACTGCCCGCTGGATAGCAGCCGAGTGGTCAGTAATTGAAAATTTAACTATTTGACCATCATGTGACGCAATGAAAATATCCCCTTCACCGCATGCCAAGGCTAAGCAACAAAAACGCAATACAACACAACAAACAATTCGTAAAAAGTAATAAATTCTTTACCGGCTACTTTGAACGTTTTATCTTCGAATATAGGTGTTGGATTTGTCTTGAGCAAAAAGTCGTCAACATTCTTAATCATGCTGACCGTAGATTGGCTGGCATAAAGCAGCATAGGTTTCATCAGATCAAAGGATAAAGTATCTGGAGTAAAATATGCAGTTTTAAAGATAATAATAGAGAAAATATTCCTTATCACTAAAGAGTGCGAATACCGACAAGTGAATGCGTTTCAAAAACAACACTTTCACTAAGACCAGCTGAATTGGTCTTTTCTGAAACAACACCGCGAACTGTACATTCATAGGCATGTCCTGGTATCAAGTTGGAAAACATGTAATAGCTGAAGTTCACAGTCTGAAAATGTGAAATATTCAATAATATACTGATGAAGAAAAAAAACTTTTTTTTCCTTTTCAACCTCATAAATTAAAAGTTCATTTGTGGCGCGAGTTCGAAGTTCAACTTGGAACTTCAATTTTGGAACCTGCTTGATCAGATTAGGATTCCACGACACGTAAGCTTGAGTTTCTTTGACAGTCACTAGGTGCAAGTTGAGCAGAGCGGATGATAAATCTGAAAAATATAAAAAAATAATTATAATTATAATTTGCATTTTTCTAAGTTTTTTGCTTAATGCATCACCTGTTTTGGATACGTGCGACAGTTGAACCGGCACAGTTCGAGCAAGAAGTCTGTCGTGATGCATTGCCACTAGACGAAGCTTCAAATGCAAAAAAGAAAAAAAAATAAACAAACAAACAAACAAACAATATTGTTCTACTTGATAGTCGACAAATGATCGCAGTTTTTCATAACTGATGAACGCAATTCGAACGTTGCCACTCAAACGTTGGATATCGGTGTCGACGTCGGACCAGTGAACAGGCAAACTGGGATACGTACCCAAAGGACGAATTTGCAAACGCCAAACAATTTCATAAACCGTATCCAAAGCGATCCGGTCCAACCACTGGACCTGAACCCCTTCGTGACTGGGCAAGTGAGCCGTTTCGAGACGAATCGAACCGGCCGACTGTTGAACGCAAGATTGCCAACGTTGTTCAGCATTCAAGCAACCTCTGCAATACGAAGCCGAACCCTGCAATGCAAATTATCATTGATTATTGATTATTAAAAATTAAAATAATAGAAAAATGATCTGATCATTTTCAAAAAAAATAACATATTTCAAAAGTTGTCTGTCAATTTACTTCGCATGAAATCAAGCATGATTTTTTTCGCTCTGGATTCCAATAAGTGCAGCCAAATTTACACTAAAAAAACAAGTTAAAAATAGGGTAGATTATAATACTGATTAAAAAGCATATGAAAAAACATGTAAATATAGAGTTCAGTATTTATTGAAACCTCGTCTGTGAGGTCTTGAAAAGTGTTCTTCTTTTTGTAATCACCGGAAGTGTGGAAAACGCCAGGAAGCACCTAAACAAAAAAACAGTCAATAGACAAAAAGGTGCTGGGTTTATGCGGAAAAAAATGGAAATTTATCAGCAAAATAGATGAATGTTTGTTTCCATTGGCATTTTGGATGAATCATCAAAAGCAAGATTGGCATCTGATAATCAATTGCAAGTCAATTACAAAAGTACAGACATTATTCAGGGCAAGGACGTTGAAAAGAGTGGAATAGCTGGTCCGTTTTTGGAAAACTGTCAAAATACCAATTTATCCATTTTATGATGAAAATAAATTTTTGAAATTATATTAATAACAGAACAAAAATTGAAACGATCGTCAATTTCAAATCATGCCGATAAGTTTTTGATAATTTCCTCCATTCATGCTCTGGTAGAAACAATTAATTCCCTTCGGATTGACAAACGATAATCAACAATGACAAGTTTGAACCAGATTGCCTAACAATAGCCAACGAAAGATGCTTGTGAAAATTTGCATGCTGAGCAATGCTTGGGAAGTAGATTTGCAAACAGTTGATTGCAATTATTCTCAATTTGTGCATTTGCAATTTCCTGTTGAACAACAACGACGGTGATGTTTAAATGAACAGACAATTCAATTAAACCGTGAAGATGATAATGATAAATTTGCCAACTGTGGCAGCGGGCAATTTGCCAAAAAGGTCGGCTTTTGCCATCGCTCAAGCGGAGATTTTGTGCAATCTATTCAATTCAATTCAATTCAATTGCACCAATCGGCCAGATCAAATTTGTTTGTTTGTTTTTTCATTTTTTACATTAAAATCAAAAGGAAAAAAATTAATAATTAATAAATTTTTACCATCAACGTACGGTTGCAGTCTCCAAAGCAGTGCTGTTGGAGCAGAGTGCTGGCACGGGTCCATTGGTCAGCCGAAGGACAAAACAACGCTCCGTAGTCAAAAAGCGCCAAAAATACAATTATTGACAAGCAGGTTAGTCTGCACGGCGACAGTGCGACGACAGTAGAAACGACGCGTGCCAGGTTTGCAGCGTTCAAGTCCGGCGGCACCATCTCGACGGCTAATCACCGGACGGCTAGTGCAGCCATGCAAACGGCTTTGTGGAATTGGACCCCGCTGGCAGAGGCTGGCTTCTCAGGCTGGCTGAACAACAAGCATGAAAAGAAAATAATCTCAATATCCCGAAACGACTGGCAGCTATACCGACGCTGACTGTACGTATACTGATGTCACTGACAGTGGCCGGCCTGCTACGTGTCTGCCAGTGCAGCAACGCTCAGTCCGTCAAACCGGTCCAACAGTGAGCAGTGTAGTCACGGACGTTTGTTGACACCACCGGCAGGCATCCATCTTCCCACGACGACATGTCGCTTCTCTACTGCCGGCTACAACAGGCCGAGATGTGTGTGCGTGTGTGTGTGTGTGCATGCTTTGCCTTTGCTCTTCAAATCTAGCGATATGAGCTTCTCATTAGAGCCAGTAAAAAACATTTGCAAACAATCTCTCTATCCGCATACTCTGCAATGAAGCATCTTTTTCGCTAGCATTCACACACACACACACACACACACAACGCACTCGCAGTTGAATAGTCAAAATGACAAGTTGTACCGGTTTTGTCAAATTTCATTCTTCTGCAATTGCAAATCATCCAGCAACCAGCTAGCCGACTAGCTTGCTTGTATAATATATATATATATATATATATATATATATATATATATATATATATCGAAAGCAATTGATCAAAATATCTATTTCTGAACAAAAAAAACAACTGCAATCAAATTACACAAATATTCTAAATTTCAATTATCAGTTTTTGTCAGAACTGTCCACTTGTAGTTCATTCGCATAAATTCAATCTTGAAATTCTTTAAATTACTGTACATTTCAAACAAACAAAAATATTGGCAAAAAATTACTCTGAAAAAAAACAATTGCAAATTACTTTTTAAACTGAATCAATTAAATGAAAATTAAAAATCAAATTCACTCTTTACAATCCAGTTCCGACTGTTCTGTGAGTCATAAAACAGACAACAGCTCGCTCGACACACCCAGTATTGTCATTAACATGCTCACTCACTGTTCGAAACCTGCCTGCCCCAGTTGTATATTTTTATATAAGCGCTAACGCGGTAAACTTTCACGCAGTTCAAAGTTTCCACCAACGCAAACATTTTTATTTTTTTTCTTCACATATAAAATACGAGTAACCTAAATTGTTCGGCTTCAAATAATGCAAATTAAACATAAGCAATAAAAAATATTCATAAATGCAAAATTTACTACACGACACAAAAGCTGTTGGCAATCAGGCCAAACTGACGTTAATGCAAACGACCAGAAGATGAATATAAACGATTTGCAAGGTATAAAAAATTGCAATGCTATTTATGAAAATTAGTACGAAACCAAGTGATAATAATAGTTAAAAGAGATTTTCACTTCTGTTTCTGAATGTTTCTTCTTTCTGGTTGATCAGCTACAAAAAATGCAATAATTAATCAATTAAACATATTTTCGTAACCATTCGGGATAATCATTATTTTATTAAACTAAACAATTCATTAAATAATAAAAATTTTCTTTAAAACTAGAAAAATATAAATTCAACTTACTTCTTAGAGTATCCAATAATTTCGAGCAAATACAAAAAGATGTACACAATATCGACCAACAGTTGAACTGCTGCAAAGACGTAATCTTCGGGTGAAATTTCAAATCGTTTGCCGCCAACCACCATCTGCACGTCAATTGCCAGATACTAAAAAAAATTAAATTAAACATAATGCCCCAATTGCAAAACTGTGATGAATCAACTCACGATGAGAAAAATTACTGCCGCAAAGCCAGCATAAACGACGTGTATAATCTGAAAAAGAAAATTAATTATGCAATGGGAATTTTTGAAATTAAAAAGCGATCAATAAATCAAACCGGTGCTCGGAATGCCAACGTGAAAATAGTCGCCAAAATACCAAACAAGAACAGACCCATGGAAAGCATGAACACCACACCCAAGCAGGCGGTAAAGTCATACTGAAAAATTGTGAAGTTAAATTTAAACAATTTAAAAGATACTTCCAATCGCCGCTACCTTAGTTTGCATGGAAAAAATGACAACTGCTCCACAACACAGACAACATATAAGAATTGCCAAGATGACAGTTTGTGAATCATAGAACGAAGCGGTGGTTCCAGTAATGTATCCCAATGCGAGTGTCTAAATAGTCGAGCAAATGAAATATCGTGGCAATAATTAAATGAAAAATATCACTCATACAAGAACTGCTAAGCAAATTATGTTTCCAGGGTAACGACGACGGACATTGTTACAACAACCGATGACAATGTAAGTCACTAAAAATGTAACCCTAAAAAAAACAAATAAAACTTAAATTAACTAAAAAACAAACAAACCAATGGCACAACACTGATCAAATAACAATATAGTCAATAAATTATCGCGCAAACATTGCAACAATAAATCAACTTCACAAGCTTATTTGAGTGCTTACAATGCAAGCCAATGAGTCCACAAATTTCGTCGTACGAAGCCTTTGACTCCATCGCTAAAGTTAACATCAAAATTAAAAGGAAAATTAGTTGTTCAAATAACTGCAAACACACTGGTATGTAAACAGCGCTACCATTGCTGTAACAACCATCAACTGCGCCGTCAAAATCAAAAATACCTAAAATTGTATCACTTGAAAAAAAAAGAGTAAATTTTCTCATGAACGCCACATTATTACTTTTCTTATGAAACCTTGTCGTATAGACTTATCGGAAAAGCCAAATCCGAACTTCGGATCTTCGCCGTGATTCTCAGCAGCAGCGTGAGATGCATACCCGCCAGCATTTCCAGTCTGCGGATATGGTGGATATGGAGGATATCCTCCTTGACTGTAACCATACTGACCACCTAATTCAGATGTTTATTGAAAAAAAGAAAACAAATCTAACCATGTTTACCACTTGGAGGAGGCTGTTGCCAGCCTTGTTGAGGTGGTGGTGGTGCATGCCAACCAGGCGCAGGTGGTGCTTGGCCTGGTACGTAATACGAATTATAATATGGAGGTTGATTGCTCATTTCAAAAGAACAATGTTAAAACGTAGTCACTCTGACTGCAGAAAATTTCACAATGATAACACTACAGTATATACTAATAGCATATAAACTTGAACATATTTAAACTTACAGTATAAAAAAACAAATAAGTAATTTCGAAATAAAAAAAAGAAAGCAATAAACACAACTGAATATAAATTATAAATTTATTTTTAATTATAAATAAAATTCCGAATTCAAAATTATTACAAAATTTATTTTATACAATTGTGAGAATATTTGTAGTACAATAAATTATTGCACAATTGTCAAAAACTTTTCTACTGAAAACGTCATAAATATATGCAAGTAGCAAGGAGAAAAATGTTTTTACGATTATATATTGATAAGAACCGATTGAAAACTATATATAATTCGATGAAATTATCATTAATGAAGAAAAAATTCAAAATTTGGGTAAATGATGAGTATGTTGAGTAGTAACCATCATGTGAAAATAAAAATTATTTATATTTTTTGAAACCGCTCAATTTGTCTCAAATTCCATGCTAAAAAACAGAAATTGTTATCAGTTGCTGTTTTTGTTATTAGTATCTTAATTATTAGTAACCAATGATTTAAATGCAAATATACAAAAGAGACAGTACTTACTTGAAAAGTGACAAAAAGTTGATGAAAATTTGGATAATATCAACATAAAGAAGCATAGCTGCGAGAATGTATTCTTCCGGTGAAAGATTATATTTCTTGTTGCCCATAATTAGCTGGATGTCAATAGCTAAGTACTAAAAGCAAAATAATTGAATTAAAAAATCAAAATTTATCATTAATGCATCATTTCACTAACCATCAGGAAAAATATGATAATCAACGCTGAGTAAAGGGCATGTGCAACCTGTAAAATATTAGAAAAAAATTATAAACATTTCGTTTTTCTTTTCATTTCACAATTATTACAGTCGATATTCCATAAGATGCATGAAAAATCATCAGAACTATTCCGTATACACACAATCCAATGCCGATGACAAACATAGGGAACAACAGTTCTGTTAAATCAAACTAAAAAAAGCCAAATAAAAAAAATTTTCCACAAAATTTAAATATAAAAACCTTCACGTATGCCGCTAGCACTGACACCAGAAGGCAGGTTAGACAGGTAACTGCAGCGGCTATCATTACAGCTTCACTTCTAACCAACGAGGCAATAGTACCAGCCATAATTGCCAAAGAAATAGTCTGTAATAAATAAATAAATAAATAAACTCTTTTGCATAATTATATTATCATATAATTGTATGTAGGATTGATTTTTATTCAAAAAATTATTTCTTTTTACCAGTATGCCCAAGAAAACAAAATTTACTGGATATCGCCTTCGAACTTCCTCATTAAATGAAATCGCCAAAACAGAGGAGAAATAAAACAAGCTAAACAGATAAGAATTGCTTAAAAAATTGTATTTCTCGCATATATTTCAATATGGTAAGTGAAATTCAAATTATAATTTACAACGCAAGCAGCTGCACCGTGCGATCTTGACGGACATGATTTTTCACATATTCACTGAAATGAATGAATAAAATTTCAGGAACTGCAACCGTAAATTTTGCAATTTTTACTTGAACGTAAACAACGCAACAACTGCACTGACAACGCATAGCTGAGCAGTCACAATGAGAAAAACCTTAAACGATATTTATTTATTTTTTTATTGAAATGAGATTTTGCTGTTGCAAATGAAACTCACTTTCCGAATGAATGTTATACGGATGGTGTAATCGTTGAATTGAGTTGCAGTATTGTCCGGACGTCCTTCAACATCATCCTTGCCAACATTAGATGCCGCAGGAGATTGCATCGTCGGTGGAATGCTATCGGGAGGATAAAAGCAGTACTTCATCTGTCTCTTCAAGCCGAACAGAACACAAATGAACCGCACAATAGTATAAATGCACAAAGTGTGAATTTGTTTAAAGTAATGCTAAATTGTTTAAACTTTAAAATACAGTTTAAACAGTTTAAAGTTTGCTTGTTCGCTTGTTCATATGCACTGAAGTGAAATGAATTGAATGAAGATTTAATGATTGTACAAGAAACAGAAAAAAAGAAGAAAAAAAATACAACCCTATTTCATTGCATACTGTGAAAGTACAAAAATGAAACGAGATACAGATAGAAGAGCAAAGCATAATACAGGAAGAGAATAGAAAAGCGGATATAGAGAAACAGATGCCGAACTTGTGGATAAGTTACACAATTTTATGCTCGTCTTCAGGTCTGTGCTCGAACTCGTAGTCGACGTGAACGAAAGCCCTTTCCACGTAGGGTAGGTGTTCAATTTTTCGTTGCAACGGTTCACTGATGTCGTGCGCCTCTTTGAGCGTGATGTTCTCGTCCAAGACGATGTGCACCTCGACCAAATAACGCACTCCAAAGTGGTAAACAAGCACCGTGTCGATGTGCTTGCAACGTTCGTCGTGGTCAAGGCATATTTTGGTAATTCGACTCACAATCCACGGACTGGCCGCTTTGCCGGATATGATCGACACCTGCTTGAAGCCGGTAGCAATCCAAGTGGCCAGCAAATACAAGCTCACCAATATTGCACCGATGGGATCCAAATAAACCCAGTAGCGATCACCGAGATAGGCGAACAGAATTGCCGACGAATTGCTTATGCAATCGTTGCGATGATCCTGGGCCAGCACCTTCGAGTTCGCATCCTTGAAGCAGTCGCACAAGATCCACAGGATGGCTTTCACCACAACGGTGGTAACCATGATCGCAATCGTGTTGATCTGCACGTCCGGCTTGATGTTGCGCGAGATAATCGCCTCGACCGACTTGCCGATCACTTGGATACTGGCCGAGCCCATGATAAATGAAATCAATATCAACGCCAGCGGTTCCAGACGGGTGCGGCCGCGCGGATAGACGCTCAGATCCCGTCTTTTGATCGCTCTGCTAGTAAGCCAGATTATCAAGCCAGAGGTGATGTCGACGGCCGAGTCGACCACACTGCTCACAACGGAAAAGGAACCAGAAAGCACGGCCGCAACCAATTTCACCACCAACAAAGCCAAATTGAAGAACAACGTCACCTTAGCCAAGCGCATCGCTGCCACTGTGCTGGACGATCTCAACGCTTCAGACGAACTGGCTTGGTTGTTCTGCAATGAGTCAACATGGGCGCGGTCTTTTTGGAAATTTTGCAAAAGCTTCAACTGACGACGGTAATATTGACGGGCATTGCGGTCTTTGCACTCTTTCGCGGCTTTTTCCAGCAAAGCGGTAAAATCCATATTCGCAGGAGGCGACAGGGGCGTGTTTTCGTTGCTGCTGGTCATCGTTGGCATGAAGATGAAAAGATTGCATGAAAATTAATTTTCCATCAAAACCGTTCCAAAAATGAATATTTCAAACACTTCAAACAACATTACAAAAACTAACCAAATACTGAAATCAATCGCCGCACAATTTTTCAATCTTATTCCACTGGAAACTTGCAAAAGATCCAACAATGCAAAGCCGTTCTGAACGCTAATAATTTCTTGTAAATTAAAGAAACTGAAAGTTAAGTTTAATTTGGAAAAAAAACACTCAAGCGGAACAAAAATTCACTCGATCAAATCAAGTGATATTCATCGGACAAACGTAACAGCTCTAAAAGCAAACAGAGCAAAAAAGCAAGCTGCTTTACGATCAAATTAAAACAACTAAAATTGCCAGTAGTTGTAACATTCAATAACTATCACCGGTATAAAGCAACATCGCAATTGAAACATCGGTGCTTAATTGAAAGTATATGTGATCTTCAAGTAATAATAATAGTATTCTAAAACAACAGTACTTATCATTTTGAAATAGAAAAAAAGAAGTACAAACATTCATTTATTTATTTATAAATGTGTTTTAAATAATATTAACTTTTATAAAGAAAAAATTGAATATCTTTACATCTGGTGTGGTTGCACAAATATTTTCAATTGAATATTATTTTATTACTGAAAAAGCAATTTTACAAAAAAAAAACAGCAAATAGATGCAATTGATTTCATATTTATTTACAAGAATAATTTATATTGTGCCCATTAAAAAAACAAATAACTAAAATTTCCATTTTTTAAATCATCTAAATAAGTCAGTAATATTAATTGCATACATTTACCTGCTTTTCTTTTTATTTGCATAAATTTTTTATACCTACACATTGTAAAACTTTAAATTAAAAGTAATATTTATTGATAAAAATAAGTAAATTCTCTAAAATACAAATGATTTGAATTGTATTTCAAATTACAATAGTCAGTAAATTGAATACCGTATGAATTAATACTTTGGTATCATACAATAAATTGACAGTACTCTTACCGCTAATATTGAAACGTTATCGCTTCTCCGATGGCTAGTTAATAATTGAATCTATAATATTCTTCACTGCTGAATGTCCTCTTGCTGAGAGAAACGTGAAAAACAAAAATCGATGCGTATTATACCATCTTTCGGTTGGAAAAGATGCTCTTGTCATGTTGCATTTGGCATTTTGATTACTTGTTTATTTTACGTCAATGTTTTTTACCTTTACCACTCTGCCGAAAGAGATGCTGAGGTTTCACAGCTTTTTGGAACTGTATTTTTTTGATATCGAAATTTATTCGATTTTTCACTATAGGAATTTACAGCAAATTTCAAATGGATTAAAAGACCCTTGTTGGTTACCGAAAGATGCAATCTCAGTGGCGAAACTGAAAAGGCGTTGAAAAGAGCACAATCTGACACCTGCAAACAGCAAATAATTAGCGCATATTGTTCCCATTTGGAAGGTTCACTGTATCCTGCTGCACTGCACCGCTCTTGTCCATATGAAGGCATGCAGAAGTTTCGTTTTTGCAAACGCATTTAATTGTTAAAGATGTAATTGCAAATGTTGTCTGTTATTTCAGAAAGTCTTTGGCGTCTGCGAAATTTAGGATGCTATGCTGACAGTCGGAAGAAGCGATTATTGAATTCTGCTGGAATACGATACGGCAACTTCAATTCCATCAGCGCCTGCGTTGATTATTGCTTTCAGTTGGGCTACAGCGTTGCCGGTGAAACACATTCAAATGGAATATCAATTTTTCGAGTTTGAGCATGATAATTTCAGGCGTCGAATTTGGCGAAGAATGCTTTTGCGGCAAAGTGGCCAATTTGAAACTTGGTCAGAAGCTGGAACCTGGGCTTTGCGATACTTATCCATGCCCGGCTAATTCGTCGGTAGCATGCGGTGGCTTCAACGCAGTTGCCGCATATCATACTGGTTACAAAGGTGAGCTTTTTTCCTTCAAAATGAATGACTTCAATTTTTATTTTACATCACGTACTTTTTTATGTAAAATTTTCCAATTGATAAAAAATCTACAGTAATTGAAAAAATTTTCATGATCGAACGCTATACGTTGGTTTTCTCTTCTTTCTTTTGTGTTATTTTTAGATCCACCAAAGATAAAATTAAAAACCAATGAATTATTGTTGAACAAAAAGCCGGCAAAAATAGCTTTTTTACTTCAACTGAATGGTCGTGCTGTGAGACAAGTTGTACGTTTGTTGCGATTGATTTACCGGCCTGAACACATCTATTTGGTGCATGTGGATTCTGTAAGAGTTTATTTGCAAGTGTTCAATTTCCAAAGAGCAGCAGTTTGACTTGTTTGTTTGTTTGTTTCAGCGACAAAATTACATGTACAGAGAGATGAGATCGTTGCAGAAAAGCATTTCGGCAGCTGCTAATTTTCACGTGCTGACGCGACGATTTGCTACAATATGGGGCGGTGCCTCGTTGTTGAAAATGTTCTTATCCAGTGCTGATCAACTATTACAACTGTCCTCTGATTGGGAATATCTGGTAAATCTCAGCGAATCGGACATGCCACTGCGACCAGTGGACGAGTTGTCCTCGTTGCTGGGCAACTGCAACGGAACCAGCTTCCTGAGAAGCCACGGCGACACGACGGTCGCTTTCATAAGGCGCCAGGGTCTGGGCAAGCTGTTCGTCGAATGCGACTACCACATGTGGCGCCTGGGGGAGAGGAAACTGCCAAAAGGTGTGCGCGTGGACGGCGGGTCGGATTGGCTAATCTTGCACCGCAGTTTGGTCGAATACGCCGTCCAAGAGCACGACCAGCTCGTGGTCGGTTTGAGGCAATTTTTCCAAAATGCCCTGCTACCGTTGGAGACGTTCTTCCACACTTTGGCTCAAAACAGCCGCTTCTGCGACCGGATAGTCAATTCAAATCTCAAACTGACCAACTGGCGCCGCAAACGTGGCTGCAACTGCCAACACTTGCAAGTGGTCGACTGGTGCGGCTGCAGTCCGAACGTGTTTCGCATGGCCGACTGGGATCGGCTGCAGAAAGTGACCAGAGGAAGCAATGGCTTGCACTTCTTTGCCAGAAAATTCGACCCTCTGATCGACCTGCGAATCATCGTCCAACTGGAACGAACAGTTGCCAATGGCAGCAGCCAACGGCAATCGACCGACCTAGCGAGCTCGCTTCCATACTGGCAGAATGAGTTTCACCACGTCGACGACCAGCTCCACTCGCTGGATCCGAGAAGAAGAGTTTTTTTGAATTACGCTGCCCACGTTGGCCGGCGTTATTTGCTTCAGCCAACTTCTTGCAACGTTGGCTCGGTCGACTGTCCAGTGGAACGTGTGCTTCAGTTCAATCTCTTCAAACAGTCCAACGCTGAGATGATGGACTTGCTGGTCAGCATTGGTGGAACTTGTCGATCTGAACCAGCTCTGCACGATGCATCTTTCCAATGGTCTGCTGAAGTTCGTCTCCAACGACAACGCAAAATTACCTTCAACAGTGGAAAATGGTCCAAAAATCGTCTACTGGACATTCAGGTATGTTTCCTTTCTTCTTCGGCTATTTATTGCATGTTAACTGTTTTTCTTTTTGTCTTTTCGAAAATCAAATTACAACAACAATAATAATAATAATAACAATGCACAACAATGTAGCTTGGTAATGAATACGATGTCAAGGAAGAGATGTTGCGCGATTACGTGGCACCAATAGTAGCTAAAAATGACCGCCCCTTTTTGCGTCAGCGTTGGTCAGTGGCCCTGTCCGACGGGAAGGACAACTTCAGCTCAACAGTATTGGTGGTGTGGTCAACGCCGGACGGTCGAATTGACGGTTATATCAGATTTTTCCATCCGTCGTCTCTGCCCTTTCTGTGCACAGTTTGATCATTTTTATTTTCTTCAGAAGTGCAAAAGCAACAGTTGAAAGCCAACTCATCCGGTGTTGTTGTTGTTCACTTGCAAAAGCAAATCGGTCTGTCCGAAGATGGCATCTGGTCAGTGAGAGTTCAGAAGAACAGTGACGAGCTTCTGGCCGAGATGCCATTTCCGGTCATCGATCCCAACGAACGTCTGATGGAGAAGTTGGCACCGGTCTTGGATCCATTCTTTTCGATCAAAAGTGCCTGCCTGATTGGCAAACCGAATTCCACCGTGATGAGTCATTCATTCACGATGAGTCAGTGTACCCCGGACTTGCTTCAAGCTTACTACGTTGATTGTAATTCGACCGATTGGAGCTCTCATTCGGCGGATTCAATTTCACAGTTGTTGTTGTTGTTGCCTGACCGTTGATTAATGTTGTTCCTAATTTATTCAACGGACATATTCTAAAATGAAGAATAAGATGATGATGATGATGATGATGAACCCTACTTACTTGTACAATCTTACCTTAATCCTCTGTTCTGTACATCTACATCTTGCGTGCGCATACACACACACACACACACGCACACAGAACGATAGAGATCTTTTGCTTGCCAATGGAAATGATTGATTGCTATTATTACATTATCTATGTATAAGAATTTCATTGCAAAATTGAGAAAACAAATAAACAAACAAGAAACATGAAAATTTTGCACGTTTATTATTAAATAGTTGAAATGTTGTTGTTGTTGTCGTAGTAGCAAAACTGGAACGTGCATGTATGTTTTTTCTTCTTTTCAAAAATGTTCACTTCATACAACAGCTCTAAGCAAAATCGACTCTGGAGATTGAAAGCTGAAAAATGAGACTGAAAGCCAGCCGCTGCCAAATCGGGTGGGGGGGGATGAGAATTGCAAATCAACGGGATATGCGCACAAAAAGCATTTTTCATCTCGTTGTTTAATAACAGAGAAGAAGAAGAGACGGCTGGTGATTGTGGTGGAAGAGAATAAATCGTAAGAAAAATGAAATTATATATCATTTTGATATCCAAAAAATGTCTGGACATGGGATGGATTTTGAAACTGGAAGAAAATTTAAAAAAATAAGAATCCTCACAACAGTCAGTCAATATACCACTCGTTCTTCCGCTTGATAATAAATTTTCTTTTTCATTTATCATATTTATTATTATTATTATTATTATTATTATTATTATTAAGCTTGTGTTATTTTCTTCTCTGCCCATCGATCAGTGAGAAAAGAAACGTTCAAATTTGGACAAATTTTGAAATATAGCAGCATCGAAGAAAAAGCTGTGATGATGAAATTGAAAAATTATCTTCTCTTGATCCGCAACAAACAATAAAGATGGATAATAAAGATAAATTCATGAATCAGTTTTTATAAAAAAAAAACAAAAAAATACGAGCACCATTTTCAGTAAGAGAGAGCAAACGAATCACGGTCACGAAAAATATTAATAATAATTAATAATAATAAAACAAAAATGACCTAAATGCACTCTAAGCTCGACTCTGCAAATGACAAAAAAATTAATTAGTCACAACAAAAACCACCAACTGGTGTGTCAAGCGTGACGGAAAAGAAATATTAAATTATTAATAATAATGAAATAAAGCAACAAACAACATGATGATGAGCTGCTAGCAAGTGACAGCACACATGACAGTGACGACAGCAGATGAAAGGGAGGAAAAAACAGAAAAGAATATACAACACATACGTTCATAATAGCAGAAGAACGGCGAAATGTGTAAAACATTAAGATGATGATGATGATGATGATGAACAAAAAATATAAAAATCAATAATTATAAATAATCCAATAAAAAAAGGCCAACCAAACCCGTGCCAAATTTTTCAATTCTTTTTATTCATTTTGGAAAATGATTGCCCATTTTCTTAGATGGCCATTGCTTCTGTTTATAAGTTTTCGGAGGCAATGGTGGTGCGTGGTCAGATTTTTCCACAGGTACGCTAAAAAAAATAAATACATCTCACAAAATGTACTTACTTAGATATAATGATAATTTCATAAATAATAAGAAATACCGTTTCGGGGGTCGAGGTGGAGGAGTAGTTGACGTATCACCACCACCACCACCACCACCACCACCACTACCACCTTTGGTCGATGATTTTGGCGGTATGGGCGGGGGAAATTTAACTGAATTGCCAACAGTGATAATTTCCATTACTTGCTCTCGCTTCATTGATGAAGACGATGACGGTTCCGGTGTTACTTTAGCAATAGGTTGAACAAGAACATTCTTCACGTTATTATTATGATTATGATTATGAATATGAATATTCTTGATATTGTTCTTGTTCTTATTTCTAGTGACAATTGTCGACGAAACCAATTGTTCACGATTTTCATATCGACTTTCGTCCAATGAAGTAGTGGTGGTGGTGTTGGTGTTGGTGGTAGTAGTGGTGTTCACTGGCAATGTAGAAATAAATCTCAAAGGATGAGGTAGGGTGATCGCTTTCGGACTTTGTGCCAATGAGCTATTCCTAGGAGGAATGGCCGGTCTGGATACTGCTGCACAAGTGACCGTCGTCGTTTCTTCTGTGATGTCGATCAAGTCGGAAGATTTCAATTCCGGAAAGCGAAAACAAGTGGACAGTGTAGCACTGGTGTTTGCAGTGTTGCCAATGATGGTGGTGGTTGTGTTGGCGTTGGTAATGTTGCAAGTGACGTTGTTGGCAATGGTCATTGTTGTCGTTGTTGTGATCATTGGACTTTTGAAACCGAAACGAACCACACCCCCACCCCCCCCCCCAGAACCACCACCACCACCACTATCCACTACTACTGGGCTACTAGTCACCGGTGAAAGTTGATGATGATGATGATGATTATTATTATTATTATTATTATTATTGCTATTACTATTATTATTATTAATATTACTGATTGCAGTAACTGTGGTCATGGTCGTGGTGGTTGTCGTCGAACTACCACCAGTCGTTTTCAACTGTCTGGGCGGAATCGGTGGTGCCAAGCAGCCAATTGTACCACACGACGATTCACCGGCATGGTTATTGACCAATGTCATAGGATGTGAATGTTTCCTGGTACGTTTTTCCAAACGAATCAACTGCTGCTGCGGCTGCTGTGTTGAACTGAAAGCTCTTTGCGATGGTTCTGTCACGTCGGCCACATGCTTCGGTTGTTCACCTTAACATGATTTGTACAGATTAATATTTTGAATATATAACAATTGCATACAATCATGTAACAGCATACGATCAATTGACAATAACAATACCTTTTCCACAATAAAATACAATATAAAAGCTTTCAATCAATATTTAGAAAAATGTGAAAAGTTCAAATAATAATAAAATATAAGCTTCTCCTCCTCCCGCCACCCCCAACCCCCCCCCGCAAAAGAAAAAGAAAAAATGATGATAAATTTTCACAACAGAAATGATTACAAATAATATCAATATTTCAATATACAAAAAATAATCTCATCTCATCATCACATTACAAAAGAAAACATTAATTCAATCAAACAAAAAGATACATATATTTTGCACAAGCAATATCTGAAATGTCACATATTTAGCGTAGAAAGAAAAGTAGGTGTGGTTTAAGAAGCTCGGATGAAAAACAGTCCTACATAACAACAACAATCACATTAGATTAGATTAAAAATAAATAAATCAGAATACATATATGTGTGTGTGCATAATTCAGAAATTCATTTTTTAACAACAACAACAATAATAATAATAATAATATTATTATTATTAATAGAATCTGTATGTTGTGTTTTAGTTGTGTGCAGTTTTACATTTTTAACTATCAAAAGTTCATCAGCTATCTTTTGATCAGGTTATAAACGTAAGTGCGTTTCATTCAAAATTCTCCCTTTTCACCCATTCAGCAACAACAACTGGCTAGTTTGTAAAGCGCCTGCGCTTTTCGTCAACATCACACTTCACACACTACTACGATTTTACGCTACTGCTGTTGCTGCTGTTTCCGCTGCTTTTACTACTACTACTACTACTACTACTACTAATGCTATTCATTAATACTCATCATCACCATTCATTATTACTACTTACTACTACTACTACTACTACTACTATTCACTATTGAACAGCTAATATAGCCACCATTCTATTGATATAATTTCAGGGCGATTGTTTCACTTTTTCCATTCAGCTTTTACTTAGCCGCTTTGACAATTTCCGGAAATTAAAGGTAAGAAAAAAAAAATATCAACCGGCATCTGCTGTCAATCAACGTAAACAGAGGAAAGAAAAAAGAAGAAAAAGCACATCCCAATGTGAAAAATGCTGCCAACAAATTATCAACTACATCTTGTATTCAGTGAACAGAAAAAACTTACAATAAAGAAGAGACAATCAATGAAAGCAAAGAAATAAAAGTTCACATATATTCTGGATTAAAAATTTGACAGATCTGAGAAAATCTGTAAAATATAAAAGATACAATTTTGGTAAAATTTTAAAAAAAAAGAACAAAAATGAATTAATTATACAATCAGAAAATGAATAAAAGTAAAAAAATCCACTTCTCACGAAAGCTTATTTGAAAATTATTAAATGCAAATTATTCAAAATTGAACAACAGACATCCGTAGCATAATAATAAAAAAATATATCAATACAAAACGTAATGAAGATGAAAAAATTTTCAAATTCTTACCTGGATTGATTTCTACAATGGCAAAAATGCTAGTTTCCTTGAAAGTCGGTGAAGCTGGAGCAGTGTTCGGTGTTCGACGCAAAGGCAACGTAGCCGATGTACTACTACCCACGCCTTGTCTATCTCGCCTTGAAAATTATTTAAAAATTTAAAAATAATTTTTTTTGAAAAAGAAATACCCATAGCCGATCAACGGTGTGAAAAGCATTGTCGGCGACGCCGAGGCGCACTTGTGTTTCATGTGCTGAGACACTTTTTGCGGCTTTATTCCGGGAGATTTCAACGAATACTTTCGCAGAGGAGCCTAGTATTAAAAAATACATACATATATATATATATATTAAAAATTTTTAATTAATTAGATAGATATTACAAAATTAGGCGGCTTATCCGTCTCTTTGGGTTCAATTTCCAGCGACCGATTGTACAAATAAGCTTCCAAATCGTTTTTACTACTGAATCCTTGCAAAGGATTCAACGATTCAAAAAAATGCTAAAATAATAACAATCAATAATTTTACTTTTCATTTTAAAATTCTGTAATATCTAATAATGATATTCTTTTTTTCATTTAACTGAAATTTTTACTACTGCTGTTGTAATAGTAACTGACTGTATAACTGAATTGTACATATACATATATAAATTATATTATATTATAACAATCAGTTCCAAAATTCAAATCTCACCTGACTAATGGACAAAATGCAACCCATGTCGACACAAAAGCTTTGCTGAACACAAATATAATAAGCACTCCCGATGAGACTTTTTGAGACAAAGAGAAAAAAAACTCAAAGAAATAAACAAACGAAAAGTACTAAAAGTAAGAACAAAACTATGGAGAAAAATCGGCGCAGAGGTATCGAGTTGATTCGCAGTAAAACGTGGCAATTGTTCATTTCAACCACTGAATAATAAATTTGATTTAAAAATAAATGAAAAAAGAAATATTAAAAAAAAGATTAAATTAAAGAAAATATTTTTTCAGACAAACAAATGTAAAAAATAATGTATACAAAGAAGAAGAAGAGAATAAACAACAGTTATTAAATTTGAATAAATAAATAAATAAATAACAGTATTCTTATTAAAAAGAAAAGAGAACCGACTGCGCCGTTCGATCGAAGGTTCAAGTTTAATGAAGTGGAAGAAAAACTGAAAAGTTTAAAGCGGACGAGCGTCTCAGCCTCATCATCATCATCATCATCATCATTGTCATCATCATCATAATCAACAGCGGCAGCAGAAGGGGTAACAGCAGTGGCAATAGAAGCAACAGCAACAGCAGCAGCAGCAGGCAGGCAGGCAGGCAGACAGCAATAGCAACAGCAGCAGTATGCAAGCAACAGAAAGATAGAAGAAATTAAGAAGCAACGGTAAAAAAGAAGAAGAAGAAGAAGAAACAACGGCAGCAGAAATTGAATGGAAGCAATAGAAGCAGCAACAATGGCAACAATAGATGGAATAAGCAGAGAATTGTGGAAAAGCAAAATTTTAAGCCAATAAGATTACAAGAAATTATAGCCCCACACATACACACACACACACAACTATATACAAACGCCCACGTTAGAGACGAAATAAATCGGCACCGCCCAAAAATTGAAAATGACCAACCAATGATTAGAATAATCGAACGTGCTTTGTGACGAACAACGACGAATGAATGAAAAGCTTCGAAATATATGTCACCTGACGATTGAAGCTTTCATTCAACTGGGCTAATAACAGCCGCGGCTAGTGGGGCGCTTTTTTCCAAGCTTCTTTGCTTTCTCTTTCTCTTTCTCTCTCTCTCTCTCTCTCTCTCCATCTTTCTCCATCTGTCTCCCCCCCCCCACACACACATACACATACACACACCATTTTTCAAGCTTTTAATTATGAAGCATAAATTTCGAAGGAAATGTGCTCTTTCTTACTATAACCGGACGAGACGAAGCCATTTCCGGCGCGAACTGATTGATGCCAAGCGACAGACAAACGGCACCAACTGTTTCCGCTTTTCACACAGCTAACCGTTGAGCTAACGTTACGACCTCGAGCTCACCATTTAATTGCTTTAGTCTATCCATCCATCTATTTAACTGCCTGCCTGCATGCATATGCATGCATGCCTACTTGCCGGCTTGCTTTTTTGCCTGCTGTTGATTTTGTTAACCCATTTCTTCAACCATATATATATATATATATATATATATATACATAATGAAAATATAACTTCTTTTTCACAGTTTCTTCATATATTCTCTTCCTTTTCTTTTTTCTCCTCATCAAACATTAATATTTATTTATAATAAACTTATTTAAAAAAAAAACAATTATCATTTTACTAATGGTTGTAAAGAGAAATTTCATTCTAAATTGATCACCTTGAATAAATTTTCAACAATTTCATTGCAATTCACTATCCAACTGCAAATAGTGCTTTTTCAATTAACATAATGGATCGAGAATTACTCGTAAAATGTTCGTAAAGAAAAAAAAACACTTTGACCAAGAACAATTTCATCGTAAAATAAAATAAACAAACGATGAAATAATATAAAATTATGCACAAAAGTTCAGAGAAGAAGTGTGTTCAAAATAAATTAATTTCAACGCTGTATTCAAGCTTAATCAATTAGCTGAAGTGATGAAGAAAAATTTGCGTATTATATATGCGGAGGGCATTTATACAATTTGTATGTGTGTGTATGTTGCACTTTATTTCTGCACTGTTGTGCAACAAGGATTGTCAGTTGGATCGATCAATCTCGCAAAATTTTCAAGCACTTGCTTTTTATTTGTTCAAAAAATTTTCCAGCCGCCAACATTGAAAAAGAACAAAACATGCCAATGTTGAACAGGCGTATATTTCGTCACATCTGGCATGCCTTTTAGCACAATTTGAAATTTTCTTATGCCCGACAACAATAAAGTGCATTCTTCAGTTCAATTCAGTTCACTTCGAAAGGGGGCAACATCTAGCAAGCTGACCATCTAGCATACAGATATAGATATCTATATCTGTATGCTAGATGGCCTCTCTCCTTCTAATCCCCTCTCCTTTTTCTTCTTTCACTCACAAACTCATCAATTCATTCGAAAGCTTCTTCAATCGGTGAAAAATTCGCTTTCTCAATTTCTTTGATTCATTTTCAATTCTCTCATCTATTTCTGTCGCTTGTCGACGACAAAGTCTTGAAGCAGCAGCAATAAGCAATGCGATAATCTGCTTTTCGCATTTTGAAAATATGTTGAAGAAGAATAGACAACAAAAAAAAACAATAAGTCTACAATTTTTATATAACACTTTTTTCTTAAAATATTCAAATTTCTATTATTAAAAATATTTCATCGAAATATTTAAACTAAGAATTGTTTGAATTGGAACAATGAAAGCAAAACATGAATTAGGATTGATCATCTCGCCCTTCTCGATTTGCAATAGTTACTACCCAAGCGCCAGCTTATTGCTTACATCAATCTGCTTAATAATAATTGGCTTTAAGCTTTCCCACTCTCTTTTTCATAAGAAAACATAAGAAAAAACACGAATAATAATGCAAAAATTGTCGAAAATTTTACGTTAATTTTTTTTAATAGAAAATACAATTTTATAAAACTTGCTGCTGCTGCATGTGAAACCAACTAACCAATCAATAAATTCAAAATAAAACATCCTGATTTCAGATAATTTAGGCTTTGATTGTGAATTTTGGATAGTCAATATGAATCAGTTATACCTTTCCCACCCACTGCTTGATTGTATACAAAAAATTAGCATACAACCCATAACAAATCTTCCCTTATTACTAATGCAGAATTTAAACAAACTCATCAAAAACTGTGCTTGCTCTATATAATTGCATTGATGAACAAAATAAAATTTTTTTTCTCACATCAAAATAGAAATTTCTAATTAATTAATTGACACTTGAACATCGATTTATAAAATAAAATCAATTTTCAAAAAAAAATATTAATTATTCTTTCAACACTTACCCGCATTGATGGTTCCAAAATTAGACAGTACGGTTGATTTTGATACATTTGAATTTCAGTTATGATGTCGGCAATTTTGCGACATTTTGCAAAGCTAATCAACGTCGGCTTCTCGCAGTCGTGAGTTGTTGAATCTGCTTCGCTGCTTTGACTGGAGAGGGGCATTTTCAAAAATATTGGATTGCCTTCTTCCAGAAAAATAATATTCGTCAAATACATGCCTGAAAATAGAAGAAAAAAAAGACCAAATTATTATTCAATTAAATTAAAATTTTTATTCAAAATATTCACCAAAGAATGGAACACAGGGTGGATTGATTGAACGCAAACGTTCACGGATGAGCTTGTGATGAGCATCTGACAAAATCTGCTTCACCTCTTCGAATACTTTCAACAATTTTGGATCAAGACGCTAGAGAATTAAAAAAAAATTTTTTTTAATAATTTTCAATTTTTGCTACCATTCAACACTCAATCATGCCTCCCAAGTGTGATAGAGACGATGAATTGCCGACGATTCGAGTACGCCGTAAATTTCGATCAAGCCGGTGAAATTGTTCAATTCTTGAAATATGCACATTATTTCCAATATACGATTCATCACCGCAACACGTTCATTCAAATTTCCACACTCGACAACGCATTTCTCAAGCCAATAGGTAAACTGAAATTGAAATCAAATTTCCACATTGTTGAAAACAAAAAGTTCAATCACACCACAACATCCATCATGCATGTATTATATTTTATACGTTGTCATAATTAAGAAAAAAAACCGAATACCAAAAAATTGATTTCTTTTTCTCTTTTGGAAAATTGAGTACTATACACACATTTCCCCTTTATTATTATTATCAATTTGCCATATCATCAACACTCTCATAATGAAGATTCGTTATAAAAAAAAAGTGTCATTTTTCAATTTCCTCATTTCAAAACTGTACTCATTTAGAAAAATTAATTCACGTCACTTGCACTGATATATATTAATATTAAAAAAATCTTTTCTTTTATTCATTAATTTCTTCTCATTATTTTTGAAATACATCCGGGCATTGTATTTCATTTCAATATGACAAATTAAGCTTTTTCTGCGCTATTACGTCACTGTCAACTGCATCACTACACCGTATGCCTGAGGACAAAAGTGAACAACAACTTCAATAGGGATGCATTAACGGTGCGGAATTCTGCCATGCTAATGATCCTGATCAGCGCAAAATTGGATCTAATTGCAAAACTGCTAATTGTGCACACACAATCTGGCTCATTTTCCGCATCTTTTCACTTTTACAAATAAGGAAGAAAACAACAAAAAATAAAACAAATAAATAAATAAACACAGACCAATTATGCACTATAACTATATTTGAAATAATCTATTTTGCTCTAAAATATGAATATGAATTTGAAAAAAAATTAAATAATAATCATTTACCTTTGTTGAATGTTGAATAAGTTTGAGAAGTTGGGGACTGCGTTTGTCTTTGTCCTTTTTCGTCCAAGCCGCACCAACTAATTCAATCGGCTTCACCGCCCTGTACAGATCAAATTCAAGCAGTGTAATTTGTCTAGCTATTTCAATTGGATGAAGCTTGAAAATAAACAAAAAATATTCAGCAATAACAATAATAATAATAATTCATAGGTGACAATCAATGACAAAACTCACAGTCATCAAATCATATTCTTCAGGAATTACAGCCAAATGCATTTCAATAGGCGGAGGATCTGATGCAAATTGAAATCCTTTCGATTCTTCACAAGTTTCCATCTATTATAAAAACATAGAAAAATTACATTTTTCTTTTAGATAAATAAATTTGCTCAAATAAATTCACTTTTCTATCAATAATATTTTGCAATGAACGTGTCCACTTCACTACTGTGTGGACAGTTTCAATGCGTTTCAAGAAGTGTTTCAAATTGGCCAACAATTCAGCATCTTGATCAAAATCATACCAATGATGGTCAATCCATTGTCGAATAATATTCAAAACGCTTAAATCAGATGATCAAATAAAATAATATAAAATAAAATTTTAATAATTTACCGTATACGCACTGGTTGAATGTATTCTTTTCTCAAACGTTTCAAACTTTCCCTGAGCAGACTGTCAAATTCACTCACTTCCATGTTGGATTTATTTTCCGTTTCAGATAGCAAAGCTGCTGCCATAGTACCGGAGGATGGATCCGGTATATCAAAACGTTCAATAAGCAACTGCAACAATTCTGACGGGGCGCAAAAAGAGCGAAATGTTGTCAAAAATGTTCTCACAAATTTTGGATCAACATACCTGTTTGAAAATAAACATTAACAAACAACATTAATAAAAGCAAATCATATTTATAAACATGAATCGACAAAATTATCATAAATGAATATGTGAAATATGAAAATTTTACATGTGATAAGTAAGGCGTTCGACTAATTTTAACAAAGTCGCGCCTCGTACAACTGGAATACCGCTGCTTGAGGTGTAATCTTCTAAAACAATATTATCTTCACTATCCGGTTCAGAAAAACTAAAATTAAAAATTTTTTTTGTTAAAACAACAACAATAAATAATAATAATTATAATAACAATTGATGCTAATAATTAACACTGCTAATAAATCAAATTTTGTTTAAAACAAAAATTAATAAAATTATCATATTAACCGATATTCCTCAGGCGACGGTACAAGTAACGGTATGCGCTTGTGTTCAGCTTCGAGATGCGAGTCGAGCATCCGTTCAAGCATGCTTCTCGTCTGAAGCATCAACAACGCCGCCAGCCAAGTGCACTTTTCGTCCGGATCGGCCGCCAGCAGCACGATTGAACTCTGACTATCCCGCTGACGTATTTCAAACGCGTACTTCAATTCTGAAAGTGGGAAAAATTAAAATTTGAATTTTTCAAAATTGAAAATATTTTTTCAAAATCAATTAGGAAGAAAATGAAGAAAAAAACCACTCGTCGACAAATATTAAATTATGTAATAAAAATAATCCAACGTCAACTTGAGAAAAAGAATATAAAATTTCAACACCCATCCAGACCATCGTTATCGTCGTGATCGATCGCTTCGACCTTGCGCATCAGAAACAACTCTTTCAACCGTAACTCCGGGGCGGTGGCCGACGACGACGACGCGTTTCGTCTTGGCAACGTCGACTTGCACAAAACAATCATGCTGTCGAACAAAAAAACATATCGGTCTGTTATTTTGAAATTTTTACGTGATGCATCTACAGTAAAATAAATAAATAAATAAACAAACACATCGACACGAGAAAAAAAATATATCAAACACAACAATAGAAAATTGTTCATTATTGCAGTTATTATTTACCTGCAGCGGCACTGAGCAAAGTGTTGCCAAGTTTCTGCCCGAACAGACCGCACTTTCTTAATTTTCCTTCTATACACAAAAATGACGAAAACAATTTTATGCACAATATAATAAACGTTAAACTTTGTGTTCATCAGAGAAATCAAACTTTGATTTGTATTCAAATTTAATAATTCATATCTAACTGCAATTTACAGTACAGATGTCAAAATATTATTTATTAGATACAGCAAATATATAAAAATGAAATTTCATCTAACCTGATAAATTAGAACAATTCAAATTTAACATATTCAAAAATTTTCACTCTGATAATAATAATACAAATTAATATTTTAAAATGTGAATAAAATTTTAATTTGCAAAATTGCGTACAATTAACATACCAAGAATAAATTCCACACAACTGCAACCAACTGATTTCAAATCCCATCCATCAACATTTCGTTGCAATTCTTGAAGCTTCATTAGCGCCGATCTCCCAGATCCACCGGGAATAAATCTCAGATCAAATTGACTAAAATCAATTATAATAAATATTATGTGGAAAAAAATAATAAAATAAAATAAAATTACTTGGCCATCTTCTTCTTCTTCAATAATGAAGAGCACTTTTGTTCCAATCGACTTTTAAGCAACATCAATAAACTTTCTGTTTGAACTAAATCATACTTGTCGTTTTCACAAGCACTTAATTTAATAAGCACCTAGCAAAATAATTTTTACGTCACCATATGCACTTTTTCAACAAAATTTCCAAATCAACCTACCGGTAAGTATTCAAAATATTTAAGGCAGTGAAAAACTGGACCCAGCAATAACTTTGGCAAGAGATATTTCACAGCAAGTCGAAATCCATTTCCCTGAGACTGAGTTTCAAAAAATCAACCGTTAATATTTTGCAAAACTGATCACAAAAAATTATAATTACATTTAAATACACAATCGTGGTCGGTTTCTGAAGCACGACATTCAGTGTCCTAAGGCAAGACGGATTTAAAACATCTTTTACATATTTTTCATACACTTCAAATTCAGCACCCTGAAATCAATAAAAACTTCCAATAAAATCAATTAGAAGTTTTTTTCTTTTTTAAATAATCACCTCAGCCATTTCTAAGAAACAGTTTCCAACAAACGGTATTTCTGGTTCTTTGCACATTTCAACTGTGTCTTCCAAAAATCCAAGAAATTTACTAGTAAACTCTTGAATTTCAGAAATATTACTAAATATAGCATCTAATTCTCCAGAACGATCCCCTATAGCTTCGAATAAAGCTCTTCGGAAAACTAAGATTATCATATTCACTTCTCGCAAAAACTGAGCTTCGTTATGAACAAGATCTTTTACTGTTTGTTCATAACTGAGAGAACCAACTTTTTTAGAAACTAAATCGTCTGCATTCAATGAAATCATGGGGATATCTTCAGAATCGTGATAAAACAAATCCATGAGAACCTGATAAATTATTCAATAACAAAATTGTAATTGTTAAACAAAAAAAACTCACATTGTCTGCCCTCATGGCAACTTTCAAATCTTGCAGCGTTATTTCACTATGGCGAATATTTTTCACATAGTTACCCGTCAACTAAAAGTTCATAATTAATAAAAAAAAATTAATAAACAAAAAGAAAGATCTCACTTTTAAAATATCAGTAGCTATATATTCTAAAATAGATACAATAAAGAGAGTAATCTGCGTGTCGACTTTGTAGCCTAAATTTTCCTAAAAAAATTAGGAAAATTAAAAACATAAAATCACATAAATCCCATGAAATTAAAAACAAAAATCATACCCTAAGCATGAGGTGAATCCTTTGAAAAGGAAGTACAGCAGATCGATCTCGGTGACGACGGCTGCTTTTTCCAAGCACATCTTGTGCTTCTTTAACTGCCCAAACATTCAAGGGAGCCGGAAAGGTTTTCTCAATATGCTGCTCAACGTCACTGATGGTAAACGGCTTCTTAGCAGCAATATCATACATCAGCCGTATTATCAAACTTTCAACGTGATCAAGAGCTTCGCGTTGAATTCCAAAACCAGGATTCACCTCCTGTGTGATTCGGTAAAGTGCTTCGGTAAAAAGGCCAAACCAGCTGCTCTGTGGCAAAAGAGAAAGTTTAGAGTGCAGCGACGGAGATTCATTTTCGTCCATCACTACACATCAAAATTTTACATTGGCATTTAAGCAGAATGCCGATTAAATGAAAAACACGAAATGAAAAAATAATATCGTAATTCATGTTGAAATTCAGGTTAAATATCATACGGTATAAATGGTTCATAAACAAGATGGCTTATCTGCAGTTAATGCTTGTTCAAATAATATTAATATAAATTTATTAATATATTTTAATTTATATATCATATTATTAATTTATTGCAGCAAAAATTGCATAATTACAAAACGGCATTACTAATAATCAATTTTTTTACATCTTACCAAATTAAAAAAAGAAATTTAAAACCACTGAAAAAAATTAACAAACATATAAATGCCGCACAGCAGAAGTCACAGAATTAGATGTTTGCAAATTACTGATAATAAAGGATAGCTAACACGTGATTTTTCAAATGAGCAGCAGAGAAAAAAGTTACGAGTATTATCACTAATTATATATGTAAAAATCATGAAATGCAACATAACAAGAAATGTGCGGTAGAACTCGGTTATAGCGATGTCTCGGCTATTGGAATAGAAATAAACTTAACCACAAATCTATCAATATACTAAGTATATGTATGCAAACTCGGTTATAATGGTTGAAATCTCTATCCTCCAAGCCCATCGTTGTAACCAAGTTCCACTGAATATGCATTTCACATTTATAAATTACATTAAAAAGGTATCACACAACATCCCATGTGGTCTAGTGGTTAGGATTTGCGGCTTTCACCCGCAAGGCCCGGGTTCGATTCCCGGCATGGGAAAAAATTTTAATTAATCATAGCCTATTTAATTATAGGCTTATAGTTATCAGTTCAGTAACGTTTTCTTAGAGCTGCCATTTATTGAATAATTAAATAACATGAGAAAAAATCTTGCATCACGTGGAAACATTCAACTTGGTAAAATATAAAATAAAAATTTGTTGCAAAAAAGTCTTCAGGTGGTAATGTGATGTCGATAATTTAGTGTGTGCCAAATTATTTTATCACAGATAGGTTGTACATAAACGAAAAATTACGCGGAGTAGTCAAAACAAGAAACATGTACAGTAAAGTTTTGTATTTGTATTTTATTTGTATATTACGTTATATTTTGAAAAATATACGTGGTCTCATGTATACTGTTTTTAGTGTGAATAATTTTATAAACTTTTTCAATTAATATTATAGCATATTCCAAATCGCTTTCTTACTGTACGGTAACATCGATTTTGCTTGATTTTCTTTTATTATCTGTAGCTTTTCTTTTTACTTAGTAGCTGGCTTTTAGCACGAAATGGTAAGTACTTTTTTGTCAGATATTGTTTTCATTTTGTCGCAGTTCTTTTTTCTATATTCTGATGGCTTCTTATGGTTCTTAGGCTAAAGGTTACCATGGGCCACCACCGGCGAATGTTCATCGTAAAAAGAAGTTAATCAACAAATTTTTTATTGAATGTCGCCATCCTGTTGAAGATGGAATAATGGATGCTGCAGATTTTGTAATTTATTCAGAATCGCATACTGAAAGTGTTATTTTGCCAGGGTTTTAGGAAAGCTTTCTCCGGGAGCGTATAAAGGTCAATGGGAAAACTGGCAATTTGGGCAACAACGTCATATTAGAGTTGCAGAAAACAAAGATGTGTCTGACAGCGGATATTCCGTTTAGTAAAAGGTAAATATTGTTATTATTGTTAAAAATGCTGTTCATATTTGTTTGCTTTTATTTTTGTTTGCATGCCATTTTGTTATTGTTAAAATGCTTAGATTATTTTCATTTAGATACTTAAAGTATCTTACAAAAAAGTATTTGAAAAAGCAGTCACTTCGAGATTGGCTGAGAGTCGTAGCAATTTCGAAAGACACGTACGAATTAAGATATTTCCAGATTACTGGAGAAGAATCTGGTCATTCTACCGATGAAGAATAAAATTAAAATGTTAAAAAATGGATGAATTCAATAAATTTCTGGAAATATGACGTTTTTTATTTTTTTAATGTATACGAAGTTTTGAGATTCTTTAAATGCCATACTTCTCAGAAGGGATGGTGTAGTCATATTTTTATGAAAATAATAATTGAAGTATATAAGAATGATGTCTAGCAGTGGAGTGTGCGAAATGCACTATGAAGATAAAAGAAATGTTTAGTATTTTAAATTATATATCAACTGTTTCTCGAATCGCGAAGTGGTTGGTCTTGGCGCTAATAACTTTATATTATTGAAAATTAAGAAATAGCTAAGAAACAAACAACAATTTTGCAAATTTTTCACAGTTATTAAAGGAATTGAAATTGTTTGTTTATTTTTCAGAAATTGTTCAAGTTTCTTTTGGGAGATATAAATATCATACAGAAATTGAAGTTGCAAAGTTGTGTTAATCATGTACATATTGCACAAATGAGCTTGGTAAAAGTATTTTTCATGATATGTTTAATTATTAAAAATATGATTACTCATTTTGTAGTTTTATGAGCATATAATTTTAAGATAATCTTCTGACAAATAATGAAGTATAAATTAGAAACGGCTGACGTGTCAATGAAAAGCATCTAGCCAATAGGGTAACTTGGAAAATAGGCCAATTACAGCACGTAAAAATTCTCAAACTGAAAATTCTTATCTATTCAGATGATATATATTTACTACAAAATCCATGTAAAAAATGTTCTAATAACTGATTTTATAACTTTTAAATGAAATGGACATATCTAAATAATAATTTTTTATATTATGTGAATACTTTAATTGTAAAATTTTTTTTATAATAATTGAACCTGACTTTCTGTCGCGCTTTTACCAGTCTGCAGTTTTCATACTGTATTTGTCACTTGTAATCTAAAACAGTAGGAGAAAATTTTGTTTCTGTCGTAATAGGTCATGGCATCAAAGGAAGAAAAGAAAAGTATGGTTACTCTTAGCATTTTATTGTTTTATTAACTTAAGTTTATTAAAGCAAGACATTTTATAATATTCTTTTTGTATTTTTTTGATCGTCCAGATTGAATGTTTTCCATATTGTTTTATTTTGATGTCAGTGATTCTTTTAATATTCAGTTGTTGAATTATTTATTAATAATTTCATTTTCAATGTTTATTTAAATACAGTTATGGCAATTCGAAAAAGGAAGAAGCGTGCGAAGCCCAAGAAGCAGCCGGCGGCTAAAATTCCTCCGTACTCTTTGCCGAGATTATTTTCGTACTCTTGTTTGAATTGTATATAATATTATTTAGGAAAGCTAAAGCGGCAAAGAAAACAGCACCAGCGCCGACGGTCACTCAACCTGCCCCTGTTTCTGCACCTTCTACTTCGGCCGGTCCCATGGTGGCAATGGACGTGGATTTATCGTCAGATTCGAACATGGATGATGAAGAAGATAATGAAGATTCAATGTTTAGAGATTCTGAATGTGAAGAACAAGAAGACCCGCGTGACTATCGCCCTGGTACATTTTTTTCATTTGATTTTTAATTTTGTAACAAACTATATATTCTACGAAGGTGGATACTTGGTTGTAAATTTGGGCGACGTTCTCAATGGTCGTTACTACGTTATTCGAAAAATTGGATGGGGTCATTTTTCTACTGTTTGGTTGAGTTGGGATATTAAGTAAGCATTTTACTTTGATTTCTTGTTATTGATTTTAAATTTAACTATTTGTTTCATTCACTTTTAAGCTCTAAACAATTTGTGGCGTTGAAGATTGTGAAAAGTGCGGAGCATTATGCCGAGACGGCTCAAGATGAAATAAAACTTTTGAATAGCGTAAGTAACAATTTTGAAGTTTCCCAAGATACTGCGAAAAATGTATTTCCACTAATTGATAAATGCTGCGATGGGTTTAAATTTTTCACGTCGATTGCGTTGAAAGCTCGTGTTCCGTTTCTGGAGACGTTTAAAGTCTGCAGCTGTCTCCACTTCATAAGCGAAGAGATTATTTTCAAAAAATGATGATAATAAAGCGGGAAAAATAATTTTAATTAATTTATTATGAATTCGATTGATTTTTGAGTCACTCGTTTGTTTCCGGTTGTAATTGCTGTTTAACAATTGTTGAACAGTTTTGTGAACTTATTGGAGAGGCAGAGAGAGGGGATTTTAGCAATGAATTGAATGAGAACATTCAGTTGCTTTTGAATTTTCGAGCATCGATTCCGTTGTGCAACCACTGTTCAATTGTTGAAAAGGTCTGCTTTTACATTTAGTAGTTGATCGATTCTCCTCCGATTATTCAGCTTATTTTGGCTTTTCGTTTATTTCATTTCTAAGCTAAAATAAAATAACTTGTAACGGGAAAATATTCGAGGATTTTGTTATTTAGATGAAAAGATCATTTTTGTTGTCCAATGAGTAGTAATTATTTGTTAAAATTGAATTTGTTTTAGTTATATGTACGCATGACTTTTCATCAGAAATTGATTTCAGGTTCGGAACTCGGATCCAGATGACTCAAAGAGGGACCGCGTGATAAATATGTTAGATCATTTTACTATTTTGGGCGACCATGGAATTCACGTTTGCATGGTGTTTGAAGTACTGGGCCATAATCTCTTGCGAATGATCATTCAAACCAATTACAGAGGAATTCCAATACCACAAGTGAAAAAGATCATGAAGCAGGTATTTGTTGCTTACTTCGGATATTTAAAATTGCTTATTGTATGTTTTCAGATTTTGGAAGGTGTTGAATATTTGCACAATAAATGCAAAATTATTCATACAGATATAAAGCCGGAAAATGTTTTGGTATGTCTTTCGTATGAAGACATATTTGAGATGGCCAAGGATGCATTTCTGAAGCAACGTGCTGGTATTGAATTGTCCGCCAACGCAGGTATGTAATTTTTTAAAATGATTATTTATTGTTACATCAAAGCTTGTCGGTTGTTGTTGTTGTTGTTGTTTCAGTTTGTGCAACATCCAGTACTCCAGGTACAAATCGACCAACTGCACAAGCGAGAAACAGAAAATTAAAAAATGATCAAACATTGTTCGAAGAACAATTATTTTCTGTTTTTGGTTTGGATTCGTCGTCAGTTGTGAAAATGGCTTCACCTAATGGTAAAGTGGAGAAACGAAATTCATGTGCAGAAGATGCAAAAGAGCCGAGTCCTACTGTAGGCTTGTTGCCCGAACAAATATCCAAAATGATGCTTTGTCCGGATGCGCAGAATGGCAATGACGGTTTGTTGCTGAAATGTTGATTGTAGTAAAATAATAATAATAATTAGCAATTTAAGCAGAATCTTCCGCCCATTGCTTTGGATCACAGCCGGCAACGCATCGAAGTCCTTCACTGGATCGACAACAGTGTGCCGCAAATGCAGATCAAGCCAATGTTGTTTGCTGTTGGATATTTTAAAATTCAAATGCAAATTCAAAGTGAAAATTGTTTTAGAAGTCAATTTTTGCACATCGGGTTTATTCCAGCATTGATGGGCGAAGTGCTTGCCAGCATTGTTCTTGTGTAGTGCTAGATGATCCAGAGCATCATGTGTGTGAGAAGTTGAAAATTGACGTTGATGGACATGTGGTAGGAATTGATTTCATCGAATTGTTTTTTTCATATTTATTATTATTAACAATCGGCATTTATTTTTTTTGCTAAATATTATGGCCGCAGTCAGGGGAGTCGATGAGCGCAGAAATTCCTAAGGGTAATCTATCAGCAGTGAAAAGAAGCAATTCTTGCAGTGCTGTTTTTCCACTGGATTTGGACGAGCAGAATGGAAATCGTGAAAAACGTAATGCGTGTTGCTTTTCTAGATTTCTTCTTATTTTTAGTTTAAATTCAATGTAATTTTTAAAGCTGCAGTTGTGGATCAACAAAGCAAAGAAGCAAAAGTTATCCCTGCTAGCATGCCTGTTAGCAGTAATGATGATGAAGTGCATGTGAAAATTGCTGATTTAGGAAATGGATGCTGGGTGGTGAGCTAGGCATTTCTTAATAATATAAGCAGAATTTTTTTTGTGATTGAAATACGCTTGATTTTTAGGATAATCATTTTACTGAGGATATACAAACCAGACAATACAGAGCTTTAGAAGTGTTGATCGGCAGTGGGTACAGTACGCCTGCGGATATTTGGAGTGTGGCTTGTATGGTATGAACTATTTTGTTTTCTTTTGCAGTTTTTTTCTTATTTAACATTTTGAATTGAAGGCTTTTGAATTAGCAACAGGCGAATTTCTTTTTGAACCGAAAACATCTGATAATTATTCTCGCGATGAAGATCACCTTGCTCACATTATCGAATTGCTCGGTCCAATTCCGAAAAATGTTCTTAGCCGAGGCCTTTACACGCGTAATTACTTTACACGTAGCGGTTAGTGATTTATTTGTGTTCTTTTTTTTAATATTTATTTTGGTATAATATTTCATTGCACATTTCTTTTCATTTGAAGGTGCGTTGAAGAGAATTCGAAATTTACGTCCATGGGGTTTGAAAGATATTTTAATTACAAAGTACGAATGGGCCGAAGAGGATGCAGAATCCTTTACTAGCTTTTTGCTTCCAATGTTGGAATATGATCCGTCAAAGCGGGCTACAGCCACCGATTGCCTTGCTCATCCGTGGCTTAATTTATGACAAGTTTTTTTTCAATCTTATTTGTCGACTGATGTTTGTTTATTATTATTATTAGGCATTTTTTTGTTAAACTATATCATTTTAGACAACGATCTCTTAGCACAATGTTATTGTTAATTTTTCCAATTTATGATAAAACACACATGTGAACAAAGTGTGTGTGTTTGTATGTGTGTTTTGCATCGAGTTTGAGTTTTAAACTGTGTTTTTAGCGAATGTGTGTTCATTATTACAAGGACATCAAACGGCATTTAAATATTGGAAAGTGCACAATGGCCATGCAAATTTTCATCCCTCTGCTTTTATTATTGTTTTATTATTATTATTGGTAGTACTAATAATAATAGTATGGTTACTCAACGCAGTGATGATTTGAATCGACTGTTGTATTGTTAATTATGTTTGAAAATCAATTAAGTTTGAATACTGTGATGAATTGATTGAATTAATTATTGCTGTTCAGTTTAGTTTTTAGTAGAAATTCATTTTATATTTGTGTATATATTATATATATATACATATTTACATATATCTATATATATGTGTGTGTGTGTATATATATGACTGGTATTTTGACTGGTGTAAGAGAACTATTCATTCTATACGTGCATTGTGTCTGTTAATCTCAGTGTAAATGTGTGTATGTGTTCGTATGTACGTTTGTTCCGCTGTTATTTATCAATAAACGAAAATAAAGCTTTTAACTGGTAAGTTTTGTTTTTTTTATTATTTTAAAGTAAACTTAAACATTATATATATATATATATTATTATCAAAAAGGAAATAAAGAAAGGCAGTTTTTTTGAATCAGTATAATTGTTGATGTATTATAGAGAAGTTTGATGTTTAAGAACTAAATAGTAATCACGTGATAGATTAGTGATGATGATGATGATGGTGGTGGTGGCGCTGCATGCAGAGTTTTGAACGCAGCTGTGCAACTTTGTGTGCCTAGTATTTATGCATGTGTGTTTGTGGTTTTAATAAATAGAAGAAAACAAGTGAGAAGCAGTCCAGAATTCGAAAACAGATCCAACTAAATGGTCATCATAGATTTGTTGGATGATGATGCTTTGTGTTATATTTTCCAACGTATGCACCTCGAAGATTGGGTAATTGGGATGCGTGTTTGTCGACGCTGGCGTTTCTTGTTTTGCAATCGTATGTGGCCGAAGGTGAGGCAGTTGCGTTTGGAAGACAGAGTGGACCCACGCCGTTTCAGATGCATACTCCGACAGGTGGGTAACCAAGTAGCCAACGTGGTCGGCTCGTCGGCTCGCCAAGGCCACCGGGCATTTCGGTTCATCGCTTCGGCCGAACTGACCAAGCCTTTGCTGCTGGATATTGCATTCTCATGCTTGAATCTTCGCTGTTTCGATTTACGCGGCTACATCTTCCGCTCCTTCAGCACGTTCAACGGCATCCAACAGCTGCCGCCTTCGTTGGTCACGTTCCGTCTGGAGTGGTGCCGCTTGGATCACTGCGGTCCGTCAGTGCACGCGGTCGACATGGCTCTGTTGTCATTTTTCGAAAGCCACCGACTGCTGACCACGTTCAGCTTGCGTGGAAGCTGTTACGGCTGTTGGGTGGTCACTGAACAAGCGTTCTCTGGTCAATTGCCCAGGAACTTGTCCTCGCTGGACATGTCGCGTAATTTTACCGCCAAATTGCGGCACCTGCGCTGGACCACCTCCTGCGACCGTCTAGTGGAACTGCACCTCGAACGGGCATCGGTTCAAGTCGACGACATCGAAGTGCTGGTCAGCTCGTGTCCACAGTTGAACGCTTTGACGCTGGCGTTCGCATCCATGGTGTACAATTTCAAACCGCTGGCCAAGCTCAGTCACTTGTCCAGCTTGTGCTTGAACGGCAATCGCCAGTGGCTAACCGACGACGCGTTGAACGCGATCTGCCACGGCTGCACCGAGCTTGAGTACGTCTCTTTGGAAAACTGCAACGCAATCACTGAATCCGGACTCTTGCAACTGCGCCATTTGACCAAGCTACGGGAGTTGAACGTGTCCAGTGTGCGCGCATTTACTGATCGCTGCCTGACCACAATCGCGGAACGCTGTCTTGCATTGGAGTACTTGCAAATCAGATACTGTAATCAGTTGTCCGCATTCGCGTTGACTTGGCTGGCCGAGCGGCGTCCGTGGATTAAAGTTATTGGTGCTAATAGTCAACTTGTTCGTCAGACGTGAACTAAATTTTAACGCAATTAACAAAAATCACAAAAACTTTTATTTGTTCTTTCGAACACACTGTCGAACACTTTTTATCTTTTTCATTCGACTATAAAATTTGTCAAACAAAGTACATGCGTTCGTTGGTGCAGTATATCACAAAAGTTAACAATCGTTTAACATAAATTCTTCCAAAGCAGAATTTAAATTTTCTACTGCGGCTACATTTTCTTCACCATAATGCAATTGCAAAAAATCACGTATAATTGAGAATGCCCTAGTCACTGTGGGGAGCGTAAAACGTTTTCGAGGAGGCGTACCTTCATTTTCTGCGTCATCATGCGTATCATAAACCAGTAGACGTTTTATTGCAGCTGTAAAGACGTATGTAAAGATTTATGCATAGAAACAGAACAAAAAAGAACTGATTAAACAAATATCATTTTCCAAAATCTTCTATTTACCAAGCGTTGATTTTGGGATTTGTTCAATGTTATCCGAACGATGGGATTTGCTTTCTGGACAGTGCCCATTCTTATGAGAAGAAAAAACTGAAATTTTAATAAATTCTCATACTTGATAAAAAAAACAATCAAACTTCATCATCATCTTCTTCTTGTTCTTCATCATAATCATCAAACACATACTGCGTTTCATTTTCACACTCTTGATCACCACTACAATCCTTGTTCTCATTGTTTTCGTCTTGGTTTCCTTTGCCAAATTGTTCATGATTTATGAATGTATGAATACCAATTTCCATGTATTCTTCTTCATCTTCTTCATCTTCCTCATCTTCCACATTCATCGCCTACTAGCAACATTCAAATCTCCAATCAACCATAAAACATTAAATATAATACTTCACTCTCACTTACCTCCTCTCCGTCCCAGTGCATTTCAAAGGAGCCAAATATCTGATCATGGGATGTACTGCTTACTGTTCCTACATCACTGGATTCTTTTCCACTGGTAGTAGATTGATCGAAATCTTTATTCTCTTGATCATTACAAAACAAATCACTAGCTAGAATATTATCCATACGGCATCGCTCTGCCCAAGAAAGTTCTAAATTATTAAACAAATTTTCCTCAAACACTTTCAACCAATTCAATTTTACTCTACTTTCAGATGTAGAAGCATTTTCTCCAGCAAAGTAAAAGCCACATCTTCGAAAAGCGTGGAGCAAAATTTCTGAATCAATACCCGACATCGCTTCGATAATAAAATTTATCTGTGTTTCGGTATCTTGAAATAATTCAGATATGGCAAACGTATGCTCTTTTCATTTTTCCACTTTCTTACCGATAAAGTCTTTGTCGTACTGTTTAACTTCATACAGATGTTTGGCATGCAGTTTTGCAAAATTCGCTATCAGAACATCAAAAATGCCCTGATAGCAAGGATGTAGATAATATCTGGCAGATCGTGGACAAAAAATAATTTCAACCGCATTCAAAGACAAATCGTGCGCATAAGAAAATATATCTGACATTAGTAAACATATTCTTCTACCACGTGATAAAAACCATTCGTCCATTGATTTTAACCATTCTTTGAAGACACCTTCAGTAATGTCCCCATTCTCCTGGTAACAATATTGAAATGCTGACGAACTTTTACATTCAACTTCTTCATCTTCGGCAGAAGAGACGATTACGGGGGCAATTTTGCAAGAACCTTGAAAAACTTAATTTAAAAAACCTGCAAAATAGACTCCTCATCAAAACTTACCTGACATACAAACCGCGAGAAGTATGCTAATCTTTTCACATGTATTTTCAATGTTGTCAAAAAGTACACCACAATAAAATTTATTTTCACCTTCTCGCCGGAAATAAAGTTCAATCTGATCTGCCGCAAAAATATCATCAGGTTGATACTTAGCGCAAACTACATCTAAAACGTTTTTTTGCCATTCTTCAATCACCCCTGGCAAAAGCCGTTCTAAAATTGGGTAGCATTTAAATAAAAATTAACATAGAATCAAAATGTGCACTTACCTTTAGATAACCAACGATAATGATTCAAGCATAGTCTGTTTTTGAACCGAGAGAGCCATCCAGTGCTAGCTTTAAAGTTATGCAAGTTCAGCTGATTTGCAATTTGAAGAGCTTCGTATTGAATTACTGATCCAGATATTGTGTGATTCAGTGCACGTTCTTTTACAAGCCATTCTTCAAGTACAGCCTCGACGAGAGCGTATTTTCCGGGTCGAATGGCAAAAAGTGATTCCTGCAGGCAAGGATTAAGCAAACGTTGGCTATTTCTTTGAATCAAAAATACGGTGCTCCTAGATATTTGATAACGCTGGGCGATATCACTTGCGCTATAATTCTGTTTAAGCAGTTCAATAATTTCCCTCTTTTCTCCAATAGTTATACGTGTTCTTTTCATACCAATGACACAACTGGTAGTTTACAAAATTATACAAATACTTAAATATGTGATGCTCAAGATATAGAATACAGTCGACCGATGTCACAAAGGTGCATGAACAAAAATTTATAAGTTTATAAATTAAATTTTTAAATTTATTTTTAACTAATTTATATTTTAAAGTAAAATTAAAGTTAAAGTTAAGTTAAATTAAACAGTTCAACATTTCATTTAAAAGAGATATATGAAAAAAATTTTTCCTCAAAGTTATTGCTAAAAATATTCAAATTTTTCAAATTTTTTTCATTTTTTACTTTATAGTAAGTTTTTAATATTTTTTTATCAAACTGCATAGCTAAATTTTCAAATATTTATTTATTCGATAATCAATTTTTGTAAATTATTCTTACTTTAACATGTTACAGTAATACATGAAATGTGCTTTGAACTATTTTTTGCGCAATGGCGGAACGTTACAATATATACAGTCAGTTGGAACATTTACAGGCAAAATATGTTGGTAATGCTGCGTTTTGAACACTTAATATGTTGAATATTCTAATGAAGTAGCTGTTCAGTTAATAACATTATGATGAAGTTCACAAAGTATCATTGAAATTGTCACAGTAGGGTTAAAAATGGTTTTTTGAAATTTCTGTATGTGATAATTTCATCATGAATTATGTTTTCTCAGCATTAGTTAAGCTTGTTTATATTAAATTTCAATGTTACGAATGGAATGGGATTGAACGTGTGACATGTAAGGATGTTCCATTTTAGGCACCGGACATGCTGATACGATATGCTGGGAATGGATGACCAATCAACATCGTGATTCTTATGCGTCTTACGTTGGTCACAATGACATTCTCAGCTTTATGGCAATTGCAGAAAATGAAACTCGTGCGAGAATGCGATTCAACTTTTTGCAACGAATGATTTTACCATGTGGTCCACCACCGGAAAAAATTGAAGATTGAAAATTTTGATTGTTAAATAAATATTGGTAGCAACTCTGTGGCATTGTTGTGAAAAATGAATTTTATTAAATGAAAATGTTCTGTGTTGCGCACATTCATTGAAGCCATTCTGACAAGCAGTACTGTCAAGTTGGAAAAAAAATTAACAAATAATGACCGCAATTGTTGACATTTTCAAAAAGAACCATTATTATTAAAATGTCTTAATACAAATTAAGTAAACTGGGCAAATGGTACAATAAATTAATTAGCATTTTGAATAATTGTTCTTGATTTTATTTATTTTTGGTAACTTTAACATATTCTTGTAATTTTACAGATTGGTGAAAGAGTTGTTTTATTTTGTTTATTTTATTTGATTTTAATGAATAATTCTGAAATAGCCGAGCATTACAATCGAATTCCGAACAGTTCCAGAAAAGAGCGCGAAAAGAGCCGCATAATTCACCTGCGCCGTCTGAACAATTGGATCAAAAGTATCCTGATACATGAAGCTTTGCATAAAGTGGAAAGTGAACGCGACCGTGGTGGAAAAATCCGCGTTCTGGACTTGTGCTGTGGCAAAGGTGGAGATTTGCAAAAATGGAAATTTGGCAATATTGACCAACTGACCGCGGTCGACATTGCCCAAGTTAGCGTGTCTCACTGCAAAGAACGGTACAGTTCGCTTTGCAACGACGAAGCACAGTACGGCTATTTCAAAGCTGAATTCCTCTGCGTCGACTGTTCCAAGGAGGACCTGAGAAAGCATCTAGCCGAGCCGGATGTGCAATTCGACTTGTGCAGTTGTCAATTTTCACTGCACTACGCTTTCGCCGACCTGCAACAAGCCGAACGGATGCTGCAGAATGCTTGTCAAAATTTGAAAATTGGCGGCTATTTCATCGGCACCATTCCGGATGCTAATTTCATCGTCTCCCTGTGTCGCAACAATGCCGACGGTCGTTTTCGAAACAGCGTCTGTCAGATTCAAATGCAAAATCCAACCCACGACGGACCACTGCCCCTGTTCGGCGCCAATTACGACTTTCAACTCGAGGGCGTGGTCAATTGTTTTGAATATTTGATTTATTTCCCTCTGTTGGAAAAAATGCTCCAAAAATTGGGCATGGTGTTGGTGTGGAAGAAGAAATTTTACGACATCCTCGACACTTATCTTCCCAAACCTGAGCATCGAATTTTGTTCGAACGGATGGACTGTTTGGAAATTTATTCAGAAGAGGAAATTTACAAAATGGCAGGCAAAAGCTTGAACCAGTACGATGCGGCCAGACGAACAATGCAAAAATTGCACAGTAAGAAAGATGGTTACCAAACCAACATTGGAACTATATCGCAAGACGAATGGGAAGTTGCTTGTCTGTATTTAACTTTTATGTTCAAAAAAATTGAATAAGCAAATTTGCACTTTTCAAAAAAAAATTGTGACATGTAAAATAATAAATCAATTTTATTAGCATAATTTTTATTTAAAATTACATTAAATTGTTCTTCTAAATTAATGAATGTTTCAATTTTGACCTAGTTTTATTTTCTCTTCTTTTTATTTTACAGTAGGCATATTGTCGGTCTGATTTTTGGCGTCGTTTTCTCGCTACGTAAAAAATGAATTCAAGTTTAACTCTGTTATTATGATCAAAATATGCACTGCTTTCATCGTTCACGGCGCCACATCAGCAGCACTACTTGTTAACATTATTTAGCATTGTGGTGCTATTATGACTAGCTTGAAGCTGAAATTTTGAAAGATTTCGGCGAAGAAATTTGTCAATCATTTCTGCAATATTGTTATCTTCGCAACCGCTATTATGTAAATTTTATTTTTTCATTTCTACGAATTCAGAATTCAGAATCGAATTCAGTTGGATAGAATTCTTTTCTATGAATAAATTCATTCAGTTTTCCAAATGGGGTCAATTCAATGGGAAAAAAAAACCAAAAACATTACTACCAGTGCTCATGGGAGTAAAAAAAGGTGTAAATTACGGTAATTATATTGTGACCCACAACTTGATAAACGTAATCATGACCCGTTATTAACTGGTTGATTGCTTTTCAACTGACAGCAACAATCCATGCAAATTTCAATGGAAAATATATATAAAACGTTTCCAATATCGGATATCAGTTTAAAAGCGTTGTGAATTATAAAGTAAATTAAATTAATCCAAATAAATGCCAAAGAAAAGGTCACTTGTTGCATTTGTATATGTATTTGAAAAGAAAAGGTAAACAATTTCTCCGTGAGCTGAACGACGCTGAAAGTGCGCAAACTGTCTGTTTGCTGTCAATGATCAAATTATTGTATAGAAATAAAAAAAAAAATTTCATGGAAAAACGTGACAAAATGTATTTATGCATTAATTTATATTGTGAACTAAAATTATAAAAATTGAAAATAATTTTCAGCAATCAAATATTAAAAGAATTTAACTTCGTGCGCTGAAAGAAGATTGAAAACTAGAAATTTTTTTCAACAGCCAATGAAAAATAACGACAATTGGTGAAGGGGCGGAGTCAAGTCTGCAATCTATTTGTCGGGATTTTTTTTATCTTATTGAAAAACAATAAATCAAATATCAGAATTTAATCAGACGTTGTTATAATATTCGTTTTATTATTTAAAAAAGAAATGAGCAATGCAGAACTGTGTAATTGAAATTATGCTTTTATTAAATTTAATAAACAATGCACACCAGGTGACAGACTGTAATTTAGAACTCGATTGAATTTACAATTTTTACATGACATATTGCAATAAACTCAGGGTGGATTATTTATTCAAAAAGAAACAAAAAATAATTTCTTCAACGATTATTAAATACAAACTTTTCAGCGTCTGGACTTTGCAGCATTCTCAAATACCAAATGTCATTTCTTCATTACGTGATAAATACATTTTTTAAGCATTGTTTGTTTCTTTCCTATTGGATTATTACTATCCCCTAGCAACGATTAAACTTTTAAAAACAATAAAATAAAATTAATCAATGCTGATGCGAAAAAGAAATTTGTTGAAAATCTTTTTACAAGAATGTTATTAGACAGAGAGAAATTGGAAATTTATTTGTAATTTGATAAAGTAGAGCATATTTGAAACGATGAACACGCTTTTGTCCGCGAGAGGCAATCGACTAATGAAAGGAATACATTTTAAAATAGCCTACCAATCGATCATAAGTCATCCGATTGAAGCGCCAGAGTGAAACTGAATGGCACATTTTATCAACACACTTATTACAACTTATTAATTCATGCAAGAATTTGTTTAAACTTTTCACATTTTCCCAAATGCGATGTTTTTCTTTTTCTTTTAAATTTAAAGCACCACATTTTTCAACATTTTATTTCAAAACACACCTTTCAAAATTAAGTAGGTGCTGCAATGGACAATACCTGGCCAATACTACATCATCATTTACCTACTGTTGAAAAGATACGAAAAGAACACCCGGAATTAATTTAACAAGATAAGATAATTATTTCATTAATCAGTTTCCAATTCATTCTCTTCTTCTTCTTCTTCTTCTTTGTTTTCTTCTTCGGTCATCAGTTGGCGGGCAAGTTTCATCGCGCGAAATTCGTTGTAATGCTGTTTACGCTTCTTTTCAAAAGCCAAACGACGAGCTGAAACATCACATTCACTTCAGTATGTAGAAAAGCCAAGAAAATTCAGAACATACTTTTCTGTTCGTCAGTTTCATTATCCGAATCGTAATCCACTTCCAAACCACCGTCGGCTGAGTTGTAATGCGTCTTGGAAGTCAACCTTAGAAAATGTACTGTAATGATGCAATCGATAATGGTTTGTTTTGCAATTTCAAAATTTTCAACCTGCTTTCCAAATCTTCAAGATCCCAAGTCGGATGATCACACAATGACACTCTGCGAATCGATTCAGTTGGCATATCTTCACTTTCACTTTCACTCATGTAGTTGTAAGGCGTTTTAGGTTCCTAAATCAACAGAATCAATTCAACTAACCGCATGCGTGATACAAATCGCATACGTCAATTTTCATAAATCCGTAATCTTTATCCGGAGGATGTAGAGTCGCCAAAATATTCATCTCATCAAAATGCGCACCTCGAGTTTCAACGGAACTAAACAAAAATTGGCCAATGTCTTTTTGCATTTGAACAGCATGACAATGAAAAGAACAAATTACTTCTGACGTCCGGAGGATGATTTCAAAATACTCTTCTTTGGCTTCATTTTAAGTTTTTCCGTTGGATCGTCGTCAAACTTGGAACGAAATTCAGCCGCACCGTCCTCCGACCCACGACGTCCCAAACCGCTAGAGTGTGCATTCATTTCTTCATTTGGCGGAATAAAATCGGCCATACTATAATCGAACACAATTAATATTAGCTGTTATCATTTACGTTAAACTTCGAAATGCATCATGCTGTGTTTAATAATGAAGCATAATTTACAACTTAGCGAACTAGCACCAGCTATTTAATATAACTGAGAGCATAACTGCTGCCTTATACAGTATGACACACAACATGCTTTTAACATATTACGGTATATCTAATTCTGCAAAATATTGAAAAACTGTTTTAAAAGTTTTTGTTATATACATTTAATAATATTGAACATATTTGATGATAAGTTCATGATTGATGTGTTTTAATTTTCAAAATATCTCTGAAAATTACTAGTTTAACAAAGTTTATTTTCTCAAATTATAACTGGAAATGTTTTTTTCCGTGTGAAGCCATGTCAATGATTTATCAAAATTTTCGCATTTTACATTTCAATGTTTAATTTTATTTCGCAAGTTTCACGTTTTTATCTAAATTTTACAACTTTTCGGAAAGAAATATATTCAGTCATTTCTCAATGTATGATTTGAAAATCAGTTCTGATGCATTACCTTATTATATTCAAAATATCATTGAACATGTATTTTTCAAAGTTATCATTCAAATGTTTATGCGTGAATTTTTCTTAACCAATAGAAAACTTTGTTTAGACAATGAAACAAAACGTGTGATTCATTGGAATATTTAAATATTGTCTGAGAAAAAGCTGTTCATCATTTATGTTTTTGGAAAAATTCGAGGTAAGCAGTTTTAATTTATCAAGCAAATTAAAATATAAATTTTGTAACCTGAAAATTGTAGACTGTAGTTTAAATGAAGGAAATCTTTCAGAATGGAAACTGGTAAGAATGAATATTAAAATTTTCAAATACCTGATGTTTCATAAAAATGAAATTTATAACAATGCATTCCAAAAGACCATTCTTCAAACTTGTAATTTAATTTCTTATTGAACGCCTATAAGATTATTTGTATTGAAAATTTAGGTGATTGTCAAATAAAACACTTCTGTATTATTGTTTATTTTCAAAATAGTATATAAAAGTTATTATGTTGTAATCTGTAATTACAGATTATTAGTTAAACTATTTCTTTTTATTTGTTAATATAAGCTTTATTTTGTATATTACTTTCTAGTATTATTTTAAATTCGTTCGTGTATTATTTTTTTTGAAATTAATTTTTTAGGAATTGAAATGGGCAACTCAAAAATTCACAAGCGTGGTTGTGACTTTTCAGTTTCAACAAAAATTGTATTAGTTGTTTGCGCTTACTGGTAACTCAGATTTTCAATAATTACTCCGCAGTTTAATGAAACAAATTATTTCACAGGTGTACATCTATTACTCTGGTATTTCTGAATAAATATTTGTTGAGCAGTCCCAGTCTGCAGGTAATGTCATGTAACTAACATTTGTAACATACTTCTAATTGAATTCCAGTTTTGACTTTTAAAATTTATATCTAATAATACATCTTCAGCTTGACATTAATCTTTTTCTCCTTATCAATAATGTGGATGATATTTAAAATCTTGCGAATGTATAAATAGTAAAAATGCGTTGCACTTTATTTCGTTGATATGCCATAGTAATAAAGTTGATCAGTTTGCAATAATTGCCAAGTCTGATATAAATTGTGCATTGTATTGTGATTTGTAAAATGTTATGGTTTTTTTCTTAAAAGATTTGAAATGCTCGTTTTTTTTCAATTTATGACATTATTATTATTATTATTATTACTATTATTATATTTATGATTCAGTTTTCTGAATAAGATATGAATAAATTTTCCCAATACTGAATAAATGTTTTGTTTTTTTTTTAATTAATAGCTGAATGCACCATTGTTTATAACGTGGTTTCAATGCGTTGTGTCGTTCGTGTTGTGCTTTTTGCTATGCACCTATGGTGGACGGATATTTTCGCCGGTGGCGTTTGGAAAATTTACATTCGACATAAACAAAGCTAAACAGGTGAAATGAATATTGTTTGTGTTGTATCTCATGTTTGAAGAAAGCGAACTTTAGATCTTACCATTATCGTTGATCTTTGTTGGCATGGTATCGACAAACAATTTGTGCTTGCAGTATGTTTCAGTTGCATTTTATTACATCGGAAGATCAACGACCATTATTTTCAATGTTGTATGTTTGTTTTGTTTATTGGTTATTGGATTGTATATTTTATGCGCTGAAAAGCTTTGTTTTATAGATATTTTCTTATTTGATTTTGAATTCAGTTTCATCATGCAAAGTTCTGTTCTGCTGCGGAATGATTGTAACTGGTTTTTTATTAGGTGTTAATCAAGAAAGTGTTCATGGTATTTCTTTTTCTCTTATTTTGTTGATGAACAACATTGGCCAGTATAATTTTGTTCAGCATTGTCAGTAATAATTAATATTGTCTTTTTTTAAAGAATATACATTTTTAGGAACTTTATCCTACATTGGCGTGTGTTTTGGCGTTCTGTCTACAGTTTTTATTGCACTGAATGCAATATATACGAAAAAAATGCTACCAGCAGTTGATAACAATAGTTGGCAATTGTCTTTGTACAACAGTTTCAATTCATCGTTACTTTTTTTGCCCGGTATATTGTTAGCTGGCGAATTGAGGCACATTTTGGATTTCCCACTTTTATATTCTGCCAGATTTTGGTTTTTTATGATCATAAGCGGCTTGTTCGGCTTTCTCATCAGTTATATTTCCGTTTTACAAGTGAAGCTGACATCACCTTTAACGCACAATGTCAGTGCTACGGCCAAGTCAGCTTTTCAGACTGTATTGGCTGTTATTATTTATCAAGAATGGAAAGATCTCTTGTGGTGGACGAGTAATGTTGTTGTGCTTGTCAGTTCAATGGCATATTCATACGTGCGCCACCAAGAAATGCAAAAGCAAAAAGTGCCATCTTAAGCATTGCATGCCAAGTTTTACAACAACAGTTGTTTTTCAAATTTTAAAATAATGATAATATTTTCTATCAATAAAGCTGCATACAATGAATACAAAATCAATGCACTTGATGATCAAGTGAATACAGTACCACACCCAAGTATAACATCAAATATTGTTCGAAAAATATTGCGCAGCTGGAATATTTCAAAGACAGCAATCTTCCTAATATATATTTAAAAAAAACATTGAAACGTGGATAAAAGAATGAAAACGACATTTTTAAGAAAAATGAATATGAAACTTCACAATAAATAAATAATAAATAGAATGATTGAAACTGGTGTTCGTTCACTGCTGCTTTATCGTTCACGGGTAACAGCCACCGGTGGAGCACGTGCAACAGATTCCAAGTTTCGCAATAGCTGATTCAGCCAGTGCTGAGTCGATTTGTCATCCTTCATGCTAGGAGCAAATGTTTGGTTACGCAATTCGTCCGGAAGTATAGATGCCAGAGCTTCCCTAGCCCTGACATTTTCCGACAGACGACAATAGCAACGGATGACGTGCTTCAGCAGTCTAGCCGATGGTTCTCCTTTCAAACTCATCACCATCTTGCCAAGAATCATGGCAACGTGGGAAAAGCGATCGTATGTTTGACAAACGTAAGCCAAGCCATGGTCGTCCAACAATATCTTCTGCAAGATAAATGTCGCCACTGTTCTAGATAGTTCACTACCGGTCTCCATGATGCGCAAGCACAAAGGAATTATCTCGGTGTTGAGTAAGAACTGAATCACTTCCGGGTCATCAGTTTTCACCAGTGCTCCAATGACACCAAGGCTGGTCAAGCGCAGATATTCGAAAGGTCGCGTCTGGCTGGTGGTATGCAAAAATGCGTAAAGATAAAGTGGAATGTGCGCCTGCAAGAATGGTCCACGGGTCTCTGGGTGCGAAGCAACGCACTGCATCAACGCCAGCGCATTGCAGACCCGGTTTGACTGGTGAGCAGTCAGTCGTGGAGGATTGATTGACCAATAGATGCCGATAATTTCGGCCAAAAGGGCAGCAATCGCTCCCGGTGTAAACCACAATCTCAGGGCCAAGTCTGGATGTACTTCGCGTTTCTTGCTCAATTCCAAAAGTGAAACTTCGCGCGTATCTGCAAAGCACAAATCACAAATCCACTGACCAATTTCATCCATCTCTTGCTCTCCATCAACAGGAGTCGGAGGAGGTGTTGAATTTTTCACTGATTCGGAGTCGGCCGACATAAAAATGCTTTCTGAAATAAAAATACAGTAACACTGAAACAAATATAAAGGCAAATATCAATAAGCGACCGATGGATTTAATCAATATTTAGCTTATATAAAATATCGGTGGAAAGAGATCATTTCGACTTTCGAAACAAAAGCTACTTTTCTTTTACATTTTAAATTAGATATAGTTTAACATGGTTAAGTTTTAACATTACTTTCGAACTACAACATAAAGTTATTACAAAATATTGGAAGTCTAAAGATATCAAAAGAACAAAAATTTTCATAGATTTACGATAACGAAAATCAAATGGATACGCACCACACAAAATTTTTAAATTACTATTATTAATTTTATAACATAAAATACAAATTAAAGCACAAAGAAGGTGAAAAAAAAATCAAAGAATAACTCACACCAACGTCGGAAAATAGCATACATTTACAGAATAAAAAGAATCAAGTTCAACTAGTCATTTGAATGTATTTTATTTACATCTTTTTATACTTAATTCAAAAAATTTTAATTTATTTAATCATTTTAATAAAATTATTGAATTATGTTTGCATAATAAATAATAAACAATACAATTTTTCAAGTTTTGTCATACTGTGTTGACAAGTCAAAATTTGTAATATTACATGAAATACATAAACTGATTATATTTTTTATAAAATTTATAAATATCAAAAGACTTTAATTAATTTTAAACTTAAAACTAATTTCTTTTTTAGTTTATCTAAAATGATGAGCAGGATGATTTTCACAGAAATCCGATTACCTTCAAATTTGAGAATGTTATACTGGCAGATATGTTTTAATATTTATTTTTAAATGAATTAAATATTAGCATTATAAATACATAATATTATAAAAAGTTAAATTGAAAAACTGATTTTCTCAAAATTGTGCAAAGAAAGAAATAATGTACTAATAGATAAAGATTTACTTTCATTCACATCCGCTTTTCAATAGAGCTCGTTTTTTGATGTCAACTTTATCATTAAACATTGTAGTGCTTTACTTGATTTCGACATTACAGTATATGAAGAACAACTTGCGTTTGTAAAATACATGACATACTTATGACTGGAAAAGGTGATTTACGGTTTGCTTGTATTTACATCTAGGAAAATTTCCAACGATTGTTTTGAAAAGTGATTAGGGTTCTTTAATTTAGTGTTTAAAATGAAATTCAAGAATTTCTCTATTTAATATAAAGGAGCTTCATTTGTATCTTGTATAGCACACAAAATAATATTCAGAAGAATGATAGAAATTGGCTTGACTCTTCATAATTAAATAATTCTTATTTTAAGAATTGAAACTGGACAAACCGGTTTTAGTAGATGTGCGAAAGTAATTTTGATTGGTTTGCAATCGAATTCATATTTTAGCTTATTTGTTATTGTGAATAGGAAAAAGCAATTCATCATTGGTCTTTCTTCAGATTTTTCAGTGTATCCAAATTTTTTATTTCATTTTAATTTTTATAAATATGCCGAAGTGAAATTGTTCACCGAACGTTATATATATATATATATATATATATATATATATATATATTAGGTGCTTTCAAGTGTCTTGTGTTTAGTCGTTGCAAAACTTCGAGAAATAATTGCCGGGACTGGAATATGACTTCATCGAGTAAGGTAAATAATATTTTTACAATTTTAGATGGAAATATTGACGTTCATATCTTCTGCCTTGCGGCTGTGAAGCCGATTATTAATTTTCATTTTACGCAAATTCACTTTTAATTTGTTATTTAAATTAATTATTTAAGAATAATTTTCCCACTGAAAATGTATATTACTTTAGTTTGAAACTTTTTCTGAAATAAGTGCTTTTTTTTAAACAATTATAATTCTTTAAATTGATCGACACTTTTGTCAATTGTGATGTTATCATTTATTTTTAATATATTATAGTTTTTAATTTAACAAAAAAAATAGCAAATTTATTTTATTTTCAAATTTCTGAATTTGCTGAAATAAGTCAATTTGAACAATGCAAAAACAGTCAGAAGAGGAATCTTGGGCAGAATTGGAAAGCGATCCAGGTTTGATTTTTCAAATATTATTGATTTGGCCGATTAAACAACGATGCTTATATTTTGAGGTTTATTTACTTTGCTCATTGAAGATTTTGGTGTTAGCGGAGTGGCAGTGGAAGAAATATACGACTTGCAATCTCCATTGAATAGGTATCTGTTCTGTTTAAATTTAAAATTTGTTGTGGCTATATTAAAAAAAAATTTTTTTTTCTCTAGGCGAACCTACGGGTTTATATTTTTGTTCAAATGGTTGGGGGAACATCGTAGGGCGAGACGCCAACTTTGGGACTTTTCCACACAATCAGAGCATAATGTAGCGAATCATCGATTATTTTTTGCAAAACAGGTATATATTTGAAATTATATTTGAAATTTGATTGAAACTATTTTTGCTAATAATTTTCTCTTATATCAATTTCAGAAAGTATCAAATTCTTGTGCCACCTATGCTTTGTTGAATATTTTGTTAAACTTAAATGATATAGCTATTGGTCCTTTGTTGAAGAATATAAAGGAATCAACAAACGGCTTAGATCCAGAAGTAATAGCAAATGGTTGGTCAGTTTTAAATAAATTGTTGTTGCTTTTTTTTCAAGAGTAGTGGTATAATAGTCGCAAATACCGCTGAATTGGCACGTTGTCACAACAAGCACGCCAGACCAGACGCTGTGAGAGAGTTGAATAAGCAAACCAACGGACCAGTGCGTAGATCCGTAGTATATTCTTCATCTAAGCAAGCCAGATTTCATTTTTCCAGTTATATTCAATTTGATGGTCATTTGTATGAATTGGACAGCTTGAAAGATTTTCCAATTGATCTTGGTAAATTGATTGTTGATGTGAAGTGGGAAAAATTAGTTGAATATTCAACAAAATAGCGTTTCACCGCGTTTGTTTCAGGCGAGATATCGGCAAACACTGCCTGGACAGACTACTTTCAGAAGATAGTTTTAGAACGATTTTCAAAATCAAATGTACATTCTAATGAAATTCGGTACAACTTGATGGCAGTGATTCCTTGTCCAATTATGGAAGCAGAAGAAAAGCTGCGCATTTTCAAAGCTAACGTGCAAATGTTGACGCAGATTTTGGAAAAGGTGCTTAAATTGAAATTGCTTTTGTATTATGAAAATTTTAAAATTTATTCATTCAGTTTGTCGGTTCAAAACTGACCACAGATAAAAAATTAGGCGTGGATGAACGTCGCCGTCGGCTGCTGTTGTTCTGTGAATCATCTTTTAAATCAACAAAATGCAAGGATTCAAAATGTTCTTGTAATTCAACGCCAAATGGAATTAACATTGAGCAGGTACTGTCTCAGTCGGTTGTCAACAATTGGTTTTTTCAACGGAACAGAAAGTTCATCAATTTGAAATTAACGGTATCATCATCTCAAATGGTTGTATTCAAAGTTTGCATTACTGTAATAAACTTTGTTTTTTTCAAAATAGTATACCTGTATCATTGTTATTTGAAGAGCTGTGATTTTAGAAACTGATCGCCCTGTTGAACTACATTGATTCAGGTATTGCACAGGTGAAAATGGAAATCAATGAATTGAAAGAACGAAAAGAACAATTTCTCGTTGATGATGCCCGTCGGGTGCACGATTATGAACCTTTCATAAGAACATTTCTAACTGCCATGGCAGAAAAGAAATAAGCAACAAAATTCTCAAAACAGCATTTCTCCTATCTTGGAACGTGTAGCAGTTGCTTCCAAAATTACCTTTCAGATCTCTTTTGTTGTTCTTGTTGTTGTTGTTGCACAGGAACGGGTAATGCTGCACAGAGATTTTAAGACATTTTTTTGTTGTAAAAAGCAATAATAAATCTAAATCATTATTTTACACACTTTTTTGATGTCAAAAATTCCTAGCGAACGTGTTTTTTCAAAAATTTTAACTATGAATGCAAATGAACAATACAAAACGAAATCGATATGCACAACAGAAATATAATATAAAATTTTCTAGATAATTTATGTAAATTTGAATAATTAGTTAACTTCAAAACACTTTAATTTGCATATCGTAAATCTAACCCATCGGTCATGTTATAATTGCATACATGCTACAGCTTGTCGTCATACTGTAGCTGATGAGTACTTTTTAATGATTTTTTTTTGATTTACATGTAACTAGTATATTTTTTTTTGTTAATACTTTACATGTAAAGCAGCAAATCTACGTGAAAATATCAGATGATTTCATTGATAATTTTTACATTTCAATTATTGCTGCCTACATTTTTTTCCAAAATTTGTTCAGACCACTTACAGTTAATTTTATTTTAATTACTTTTTATTTTTCATAAATAAGTTTATAATTGCACGAAAAATTATTTTTAAATCATGCTGCGCAGCTTTTTTTGAATCTTTTTATGTTCTTTAAATCAATTTTATTGTTAAAAAATCAGTTAAAAATTATAAAAAGAATTAAATTGTAGCAACTATTTTGACGGTATCAATTCTTTATCATATATATTTTTTTATACTTTATATTTTTTTATAATTCCTCGATAAAAATATTAAAAATTGGGTCATCTACAGTATAAAGTTCGATTGGCTGCGTTTCTTTACCGTCATCAGCGGAACAATCGAGTCAGTTGTAGTGGCGTAGCTGTTGTGGTATACTGCTCACATTTTGGGCTTTGCTCGATTTCTTCGGTTAGCTTTCCATTATTGAATTTTTTTTGCTTTTTTGACTTAATATTTTTTTTAAATTTAGATTAGTACAATGACAGGACGTCCGCGTGTTTTTATGGATATCGGCATTGGAGGTCGACCAGTTGGGCGATTGGTGATTGAAGTAAAAAAAAATTTCACTTGGAAATTATTTGATCTTTTGTGAATGTATATTTAATTTCAATGAAAACTTAATTCTTTTGTTCAGAGTTAAATTATTCTAAAGAAATTTTATTGATACTTTATTTCGTTACCAGAAATAGATTTATCAATCTGTATCGTAAAGAATCGTTTTTTTTTGATTGCTCATCATTGTGATTCATCATTGTATTGTGTGTTCACTTTATTTTTGTTTGTCTTGTTTTAGCTGTTTTCAGATGTAGTACCTATTACGGCCGAAAACTTTCGCGCTCTGTGCACTGGAGAGAAAGGCATTGGCAAAGAAGGCAAGCCTCTGCATTATAAACATTCGAAATTCCATCGCATAATACCGAATTTTATGTGCCAGGTGTGTTTGAAATTATATTTAAAATTTTTCATTTCTCAGGATAGGCAATTCTAGGGTGGAGATTTTACAAAAGGCAATGGCACAGGTGGCGAGTCCATATATGGCGAAAAGTTTAAGGATGAAAACTTCAAGTTGAAACACATTGGTCCTGGAACATTGTCAATGGCGAACGCCGGACCGAACACTAATGGTTCTCAATTTTTCATTACCACCGTCAAGACGTCATGGTATTCCTTATCAAATGTTTAAATTATTAAAAAAAATATTAAATAAATAAATGGCTTCAGGTTGGACGGAAAGCACGTCGTTTTTGGTTCGGTCGTTGAAGGTATGGACGTAGTTAAGCTAATGGAAAGTGAAGGATCTTCGAGTGGAAATACAAGATCTACAGTTATGATAATGGACTGCGGACAATTGAGCTAAACAGTAGAGAGCGAATGAGTATGGAAAATTGTCATGCGCAATAGATTAATGCTGCATATCGTGCTACTTGATGAAATAAAATGAGAAAAAAAACTCGTTTTGTTCTTGTTCTTTCATGTGAAATTACTACTTTAATGTAATTATGTGAAAATATTTTAATAATATTGTCGTGTGGGCAAAATGTTGTAATGAACAATGCTCGCAAATATGCTTTCTTAGCAAATGCAGTATGGCTTTTTGTGGTTTTGAGAAGTGATAGGTCGAAATTAATGAAAGTTTTGCTTGCGAAGAAGTGCTTGTCAGAAAAACTAGAAAGGAACAAAGGTAATTTTGTCAGATATATTCTTATGTTTGATTCTTTGTATTCGTAATTATACTGTGTATATTATTTTTAAAATGTATGCATGATTGCGGAAATAATTTTGATGGGTTGAATGTTTACTCTTTGTTACGTGTAAATCTTATAGTTAACTTTATTTAAATTTTTCGTCATTGTAAATCGTAATTTCGTAGAAATATTAATATTATTATAATCGTCTGAAAATATGTCAGTGATAATAGTTAATGTTTGATTAACAATTGAAAGCTTTACTTTGTTAAAGTTATGACATACTGTAGCTGTATTGTGAAGAAGGCATTGCTAATTGATAAAAATAGCAATGTCAAAATGTACGCGTTTAATTTTGTTGTATTACAAAATTTTAGTTTTTATTTTTTGATAAAAAAATAAGAAATGCGATGATAAAACAATTGCACCTAATTATTTTTCAATACAGCAACTTTTACTAATTTCTAAAAGCAGTAATAATTTTTTACATACCAAAATACGAAAAGTAAGTTTAATTTTTTATTTAATGAATTTTTTCAATTAATAGTTTTTATTTCTTTTGGAAATATAAATTAGAACTATTATTTCTTTGTGTTTATTGTTTGCTATTTGTATTAATGTTAAGTGTAGTGATGATAGAATTTATGCTTATAATTACAGAGTATTTGTTGATAAGAGACTTTCAACATAAAATGGTTTTATTTTTTTATCGATTTTTATACAGATTATAAATTTTTATACGGTTGTATACTCTCGTTTGAAACAAATTCGTTGAATGCTATGCGTACTGTAAAAGTAAAATTTGAATAAATCTTCATTTTTATTTGAAAATAAATGTATAAATATCTTTTGTTGTTTTCTGGCAGGGCAGTAATTGTTCATTGTGCTGTATGTTGTGAAAGGACTTGATGTATTTTTGTTACAGTATTTGTTGAACAAAATTAAGTATTTCGTTACCGCGTTTCGTGTTAATATGTCATGCGAAAAAGAATTATTTGATTTGAATTTTGTTTCGTAACATTACTGTAACTGTTGATAAAATTGATCAATTTCAGCTATGCTTGATATTTTATAAATAGGTTGAGGGGATTGTTTTTATAAATTTAGTAGATTAATGTTCTGTTATAATTGTTTTACAAATGTATTTTAAGATAAATAATTTGTACTGTTTCACGTAACACTTTGTTTTGTATTCTATTTATTTCAGTTTAACATTCCAACAATTGTACTTTTATATGTACATTTTTGTTGTGTTGTATTTATTCGTATTTTAATTTTTTTCAAATTAAATCATCCGTTTTTGTTTTATTATTGTTTGTTTGTTTGTTGTTAATTAAGTTGAATTGATTATTGATTGTTTTCTGTTTACTCGAAAAATTGTGAATTGTCATCTTTTTGATCAATCCAGCTTAATTCAATTATTCATTTCAGTTCCATGGATGCTTATGCAGCTTCTGAAAATGGACTTCTCAAAGGTAATTTTTTCAAAATTTGTTGTTCAAATTCGGTAATTTGACCGTTGACCGTGTATTATTTTCAGGTTTGAATTTTGGCTCCAATTCTTATGTCAATTTGTCAGAAATTTCAAATCCGTCCGCTGCCGAACCGGTGGACTATTTGCATTGGTTGACCGACGAGGGCGGGGCGGCGACTTTGTTGCTCTGCACTTGCAGAGATGGACGGTTGCGCATTTATAAAACTGGCGACAAATCCTGGAATGAATTTTTCCATTTGAAATCCGGCCACGGTAGAGTCAGAGGTTTGTGTTCGTTGGATGAAAAGTATGTTGAGTATGAATATCAGCATTGAATGGGTGGAGATTTTATTTTTGAAATTTTCAGTTCCATTGCTCTTTGCAGAGAATCTGGAGATTTGATCATTTTGAATGCTGAAAGGGAAGAAGAGGTAATTTTTGATGGAGAAAAGCCCTGTTATTGTTATTGCAGAACATTTGTTGTAGGTGAAAGTGAACGTCGGTCCAGAAATAAGTCGAATGCGTCAGAATCCATTTAATCACAATGTTGTGGCCACTGGTGGTAAAGAGAATGATCTGAAACTTTGGTCACTTTCCGAGCCACAGATGCCTTTGTTTAGTGCAAAAAATGTGCAATTTTAAATAAATATTTTTTATTTCAATATTAATTTGAAATATATTTAGGTTCGCAATGATTTTCTCGACCTTCGTGTACCAGTATGGATTCGTGATATTGCCTTCATATCAGAGAACGTTTTGGCAACGTGCACAGCTTATGGGCAGGTTGAAAATGCAAATGCTTGTCCATTTTGCAATTCTGTTTACTATAATCAACGAAGATTTCTTTTTGTCACAGATTCGTTCCTATGATACAAGATGTGGACAACGAAGACCTGTGGTAGATTTTCACTGGTTTGAAGACAGCAGTTTTACAGCGATGACCAATCATGAAGACAAGTAAGCAATCAATTTGGAAAAGATATTTTCATTTTGATCAAGAGATGATCAAAAAAAAAAAAATTTATTTCCATTCATCCAGCAAAATCATCGCCGGTGATACTCGTGGTCGAGTTGGTCTGTTCGATTTACGAGCAAAAGGTATGCTATTGTTGGTGTGGAAGTGAACATTGTTGATTGGTGAATTTTTTTACTTTATTTTACAGTAAAGCTGGTGCACAATTTCAAAGGCTTCAATGGAGGTGTGACATCGTTGCAATGTCACGAAACATTGCCATACGTGATTTCATCATCGATAGATCGATTTGTTCGTGTGCATGAGCTGGAAACGAAGAAAATGCTTTACAAAGTATTTTTTTTCATTCAATATTGAAATAGTGTCGATTGATTTAATATTCATTTCTTACAGGTATATTGCAAATCTCGGATCAATCATGTTATTTTAAACAAAAATGGATGTTCTTTTTCTTCTGTCGACAAAAATTCACCTACTGCTGATGAAGTGGATGATGAATCATCCGATACGTATGATTCTGAATCAGAATCCAGAGGAAGTGGAGATTCGGATGTGATGTCATTCAATAATCAAACTGATTGCGTGTCTCACAGTAGCAAACAAGACTGAACTGTACTGATTCGTCATTGAAAGCAGATGTAAAATGATAACTGGACAAATAATAAATGGGCAAATATATTTCAGTCGCATTTGTCTTGTACGACGCAGTATTAATTATTTGATGCTTTATTTTGTGGGAAAGTGTTAAATTTCAGTCAAGATGGTCAAATTCATTTGCTTCTGTGCTTTGATGCATTTTCCAACATCAGCAACGCGTCGTTACTGCAAAACAGGTAAGATAATTTTACATTTTTTTCAACTGTTGTGTTCATTTTCTTCTTTTGTAAAGTATCTTTGAGAGTGTGTTTTTTTTTTCTTTGCTCATTTGAACACGGTTTGTTGTAGTTGTTGTTGTTGTTGTTGTTGTGTGTGTGTGTGTGAAATGAAAAATTATGCTTTTCAATTTTTCTTGGTTTCTTGAAAGTTTCTTCTTCACAATTGGGTTGTAGTTTTCAATAGTTGCATTGGTGTGATTTTGATGGACAATGAAGCATGCAAGTTGTCATTTGTTTTTTGAACTTTTAAGAAAACGCGTTTGTAACAAAACTTTTTATTCAAAATAATGTTTTCATAAATTAAATTGTTTATAAATTATGAAATTTTATAAATAAATTTTTATCAAAGTGGCGGGATATCCGATTTTTCAATTGTTATTTTTGGTAATTGATACCTGTAATGAATAGAAACGTTTTGATTAAATTTTTGTTTGTAAGTGTTTTTTTTTCTTCTTCTTCTTCTTCTTCAACTTACCAAGTTTAATAGATGCAAATTGTTTCAAAGTGGACATGTAGTCGGAAGTTCTTCCTTCAATTTTGTCATCATATTTTTGATCAAACTTATTATTATCAATTATATCTTTCGTATCACGTTCTGACCTGTAAATTAATATTCAGATATTTTTCATTAAGTCATTGCAAATGATGTAACTGTTTCTTATTACTCGTTGAATGATAATATTGACTGCGAAGATTCTGGTACTGTTACTATCTGCGGAGCTGGAGGTGGTGTACTGGGATTTTTCTCCAGAATTAGGCTAAGTTCACCTTTCTAAAATTAGTTGGCAATTTTGAAAAGCAATATAATGAGATGAATAGTTTAACATGTTATGCACAGTCATTATTATGTTATTATAAGGATGAAGATTACCATTCGTATGTATATTAAAATTATGATCAACAGAAAGACAACAGAAACAGATGCAATTCCCACTGTCAGGTACATTTGTTCTGCATTTTCGGTGGCCTTTTCCTCTGAAACGATATAAAATTTATTTAAAATTTTGAAAACAAATGAAAAATATATTAATATGAGAGGAACAATATAACTGAACTTAGACAATAAGGCAATAAATAGCCCTCTTCGCAGTAAGTGCAACCTTTAACGTCCATTTCCGCATTTACGATCTTGCATTCACCAATCTGCGGTATGATGCAAACTACATGCGTAAATGGGTTCATCTTGCAATTGACAAAGTTGAGCTTATTCTGGTACACGGCGCACATTTTATCTGTAATTTTCTGATTTTCTTGTTGCTTCACCCAATAAATAGGAATGGAATTATTCAACAATTCGTCCATTGTTGTCCAAGTGTTGTTTCGCAATTGGAACATTTCAACTTTTTTTTTGAATGCAGTGCCATGAATCGTGTAATTGACAGCGGTGGAATTGTTGTTCATCATTTGGTTCACAATTTGGAAATTTAAATAAATTTTCATACTTTTCGCCTTGCTATTTATGATCTGCTGATTTTTGTGCAGCATGTCGTACAGGTCGGACGTGTTGTACACTGTTCCATGGTTGTATTGTTTGCAGCTGTTGATGTATCCGCGTTCGATGTCGTCGTAATTTGAGGTGAATTTCACTATAGCCAAACAACTGTTGCCAGTGTTCCATCCGGGAGTGTTGACGAATATTTCATGCGGGCAGTGGCCATTCTTGGATGAACAATTGTCCAACAATGATAACAAGCAGATGGTGAAAAACAACAGAAACAGATTCGATGGTTTTTTCAAGGAAAGGAAACTTTTTAAATTGATTTCTTTCTTGAAATGCCAGTTCATCGCGATCAACGTTGAATCGAGAATCTTTGCTTCTGACTAACGCCGTGTGACGATGATGAATAATCTCTTTCTTTTTTTTTTCACCATCAATCGCTTGTTTAAACATATACGACGGTATAGTTTAAAGTTGAAATTTTATAGTTCAGTTTTAAAATGTAAATTTAGTTTTCATCTCTTTTTTTAGTGAAATTGAAATTTGGCGCAGCAAACGAATATTTTTGCCAATGAATGCAACATGCTTGCTCTTCGATCATTTGATCATCATTTCTATGTAAAAATGATGTAAATTCAAAAATTAATAAAATAAAATATACTATACTATACTATAATATAATATAATATAATATAATATAATATAATATAATGCCTCTCGAAGTGACAAATTTTTTTCATATTTTATTGCACTTGAAATTTTCCTATTGATTACACTCTGTTCGATGTACTGTGTGAATTGGCGGTGCTAACAAAATGACCATTGTTGTTCAACAGTTTCTAGGCGCAATGGGAGAGTTAGTGTTTTTTTTTTGTGTGTAAATAAATTAACATATCTTGTTCAATGTTTTTTTTGTGTATTTATTTATTTTTGTGCTAATTGCAATTTTGAAATGGAAAAATTAATTTTTGAATAATTGCCATCACTATTGGTCTGCATGTGAGCAGGATAATAAATGAACGACCACTGAGTGATTTTTGTGATACTTTTAATATTTTCACGAATGGAACATCAAAACAAGCAACATTTAATTGCAACTCATCGTTTGGTAGAGTAGAAAAATTATTTATAGTATTCTTATATATATATATATATATGTGTGTGTGTGTGTGTGTGTGTGTGTGGGTGTGGGTGTGGGTGTGTTGTATATCGAATGAAATTGTTATTTATTATTATTGTTATCATAAGTAGCGGCTATTAATTATTGTACTTCTTCATTTTTGTTTCCCGGCGTAAACGAAACAACTGATGTCATTGTAGTTGAAGCGGTACTATCCATTAATTCAGACAAAGCAGCTCTCTTTTTATTCAAGTAATAATCCTAAATACAAAAGAGGAATTGATGATATTAAATCAATTTAAGTAGTGTTAAATTAAAAATTATTATTCTACATCTCGCAGTGTAAAATTTTGCGTTATTTTGCAGTATTTTCAATTTATGTGCAGAAAATAAATCTCCATAAACTTACATTTCCATACTTGAAGATAAAAAGAAATATGATGAGGCATAGAATTACTATTGGTGTCACGTAACTTACGGGATTGATGACGCTTTCATAAATTGACACTTTTTCTAAAATAACATATTTTACATATTTAAAATGAAATTTTAATGTCAAGTGGTTATTGTGGAAATTTTGTTTTTTTCTTTTTTAAAAAAATGAAAACATCGAATAGATAGATGATGATGACTGGAATTTACCGAAACAAAAAGGAAGTAGAAGATCTTCTTTGCATGCAGTGCAGCCTTCAGGTTTCATTTCTTCATCTTCAGTTATGCATTTTCCAATCTGCGGGATGTTGCAGACTACATGCGTGAAAGTTACACCAAATTTGCATGGAATAAAATCAATATGGTTGTTCATATATACAGCGCAGAGTGGCGGTTCGATTTTTTCATATCCAATTTTGTTTACCCATTCACTTGGGATAATCTTCTCTTTAGTGCTCGTCCAGAGGTTATTTTTTCGAAAGAATGTTTGCGGTTGACCATCTTCAAGAGTTCCGAACACTGTATAATCAACAACGCTCATATTTGTGAAATATTTCTGATTTGTTATATTGTAATTCAGATATATTTTCATCTCATCACTTCGTTCCTTGATTATTTTCTTTTTTGGAAGAACTTTGCCCAGATTTTTGAGCGAATATTCTGAACCGCTATTGTATTGCTGGCACGTTTCTAAGTAGTTTGCTTCGAAATTGTCGTATTTGTTGTGCAAATGAATTTTCACAACCGTAGCGCATCCATCGGCCAGTTCCCAGCCTGGGGTCTTTTTGAAAATTTTGTGCGGGCAGGGAGCTTGACCATATTTGATCAACAACAACATCATCAACACTAGCCGTAGTTGATGACAGACCGTGGCTGGAAATATTTGATTATTGAAACAAAAAAATTATGATTATGAATATTATTATTATTGTTGTTGTTGAAAAAAAAAGAAAGAAAGAAAATAATGTTTCACATACTTCTCAACAATTGTTGGCAACAAGCCGAAGACGACGACATGCTTGCTGCTTGTTTGTGCACAATAGATTCACCGTTGTCTTGATTCAGTTCAGTTTTATCAACAAGAGAGGGATACCGTTTCACAATAACGGCATGAATGCATTTAACAGTGCTGTTTTAATTTTTTTTTATCAGAACTTTAAACCAAACGGTTGGTTAACTTTAAAAATTAATTTAAACGTGCGTTTGTTTAAACGTTCATTGTTCGAGTTGAATTTGTAACAAATTTATTAATTAATAATTGTATAAATATGAAAAAAAAATTTTTTTTTATTTAATTGTGCTGAAATATTAAAAAATTTATTGACTGAACAACTTTTCACTTAAATGTAAAACTTTTAACCTGGCAATTTATTGACAAGATGGATATCTTATCGATTTAAATTAATTTTATTTTTTTTTCTATATCAAATTATTTCACCAAACTAGCAAAACAGTGCCACGAAGACATTGATGTATGTGTTTGAAAGATGTTATATATTTTTTCGTTATATTTTTATATTTTTTTGTGATATATTTTTCTCATCAATTTCACTAGTGAAGATTTTAGAAGTGGTTACATTGAAAGCGATTGAAAGTTGTTTTTGGAAAAATATATTTTATTCTATCTTGCACTATACAGATTGTCCAATTTTACTTGTTTATTATTTATTTTTGGAAAAACAAAACGACAGTAAGCAGCATGGGATTTTTCTCTGATCTTTACAGCTAACTGTATTTGTGAATTGCAATTAATGAAGCTGAAAGCTATATAGTTGAATTTTTTTGATTTCAAAAAATCACTATTTTAGTTAAAGTTTTTTTATTCGATTATTTATTTTTAATTTAATTTAATTTTTACAAACAAAATTTTTAAGACATATAATTATGAGAATGGTGATCATAACTAACTAACTAAATAAATGAATAAATATATGTAATGGTAAAATGTGTAGAAAATTTTGTTATTTTCTGACCGATGCCATGGATGCAAATGATCCGAAAGCGGATGCAAATGATCCAAACGTAGATGCGCGTGAGGAGCTCATTGTCGACATTGTATCTTCACCTAATTTCATTGCTTTGCGTCTCTACAAGGAAATAAATGCAATTCAAAATCATAGCAATTTTTGCTTTATTAATTGCACACTGCTATTGATAATCAACTTTAAATATTGTGAAAAATTAATTTTTGAATATTAAAAACTAATTTCTAATAATAATAATGTAAATGTGAATATAATAGAGCTTTTTTTTAATTTAGTACCTCTGTGTGCAAAATCTCGTAAGCAGTGTGCGTAAGCGAGTGCCTATTCTTACAATTAATTAATTAATTGTACAATAAATACTTCTTTACTTACCTTGTAATAAATAACTGCCGAACAGATGATGATTATAATAAAACATATTGTTGGTAAAATTGCAGCTAGTTTTATTTTGTTGTCATTATCTACCGGATTAATAATTATTGATTTTTCTATAAAAATATAATGATTCATCATTTACATGAATTGCATCGTGGAAATTGCACAAATTTACAAAATACTCATTTAGAAATGAAAATATTTGTGAACAGCGTGTGAATAAAAAAAAAAAAAGAAAATCATACATACCTGTGCAGTATGGTAACATGTAATCCCCGTCACAGTCGTTACAGCCGTTTTCATCAAATTCTTTGTGCTCAGTTTTGCACTTTCCGAGCTTTTCAATCTTGCAGATAATACGCGTGAAAGTTTGCCCACTTTTGCACTGGACAAATTCGATCTTATTGTGCATAAATACTGCGCACAGTGGCGTTTCGATGGTTTTATTTCCAATCTTCTTCACCCATTCGGTAGGTATATAGATTTTTGACGATCTCGTATTCCACGAACTATTCTTATATTCGAATACCTGAGGCTGAGCATCCACTAAGGTCCCTGACAGAGTGTATTTTACAGTAGTACGATTTTGGTTGAACACTTGTCCAACAATCTTGTAATTCAAGTAGATTGTCATATTGCTAGCTCGCTCTTTGACAAGCTTCTGCTTCTTTATAATGGACGCCAAATTTCGTTGCATATATCCTTCTCCTTTGTCGTACTTCTGACATTCCTTGACATAATCCTCATCTAGATTGCCACCAGTCGGTGCTTTTACTACTGTCATGCAGACGTTGGATTTCGTCCATCCGGCGGTTTTGGTGAAAATATCGTGTGGACAGTGCAGGGCAGAACTGTGCACAAAGAGCCCGAGCACCATTAGAACAATCAGTTGCTTTATTTGGAACGTGTTCATGGTTTCTAAATTTAAAAAATTTAAGCATAAAACAATTGTAATTGCACAACAACGGCGGATAATTTTACTCATTCAACTTTCGAACGCACGCTGGTCGCTGTTCGTCCGTTTAATGAAGTTTTTGAATTAAAAATTGCCCAGTGAAGTTAATGATTTTAAACTCTTTAAAAGTTTTCAACTTGTTGGTTTAAAGTTAATCAAATGACTTTCAAATGTTTAAACTACAATAAGTTTATTTTTTTTTAATAATTTAATAATTTTTTTAATTTATTTATTTATTTATTTATTATGGCAAACAATCATATTTTTTACTGTCAAATGTCAAGCAGAAGGTATTGTAAAGAAAACAATTGTATATTGCGTGTGTGTGTGTGTGTGTATATATATATATATATGTATGTGTCTAATGATGGTCACCAGAGATGATGTGCAGCAGTGAAAAAGACAAGCGAAAAGCGGTGCAAAGTAAGTAAAATGATAAACAAGCAAACAAGCAGTGTAGATGAAAAATGGACAAATGGCACTTTTGGATTGGATTGCATTGCATCATGTTATACATTGCATGCATGCATGCATGTATGCACAATCGGCATGCACAAGAATGAAAATTGTACAATTTCATGAAAGTGCCTTTCACATTTGGTCTGGAATTTCAGACGTAAGCTATTGGGTTGGATCGTGAATGCTGAAGCGGTAGGTGTGGATTCAGGGGTGAAATGCTGGCAGCGGCTGCGGCGGCGGCTGAGGTGGGGTCGAGACTCATGTGACGACTGACGCGATTTTTGGGCTGGTGACGTCGCATATGCAATGCCAAATGGTCACTGCGGGCAAAGCATCTATCGCAGAGCTTGCACCGGAACGGCTTTGCCCCTGTATGCTTGCGATAGTGGCGTGTCAGCTCGTCGGATCGTGCGAAACGCCACTGGCAATTTGGCCATTGGCATGTGTAAGGTTTTTCTCCTGAAAACAGAAAAGCCAATGTATGTTATGTATATTCTTTTTAAATGACCATTTATTTCAAATTTTATTATTTTATTATTATTATTATTATTATTTGTAATAATTTTCGAATATCTAGTTTGATTTTGCATCAGCTTATTCTTCTAATATTTTCTTTGAATACGTGTTCTAGTGAAAAGCTTGTTCAGAAGTGAGGTTGTTTTCGTAAAATCTACAAGCATGAAGAGGTAGTTCTGTGGTGTTCATTTATTTGTTTGTCAATCAGTTGAGCATCTACATATCTTTATTAGTTGTAGAAGATGAACGCAGTGAATATATTATTAACTATATTTTTTTTGAATCAATCAATCAATTAATATGAATGACTGTGAATAAATTTTAAATATATTTTCTTCACAACTGTCAGTCAATAGGAAAGTGAAGTGGAGAAAGAAATTAAGATTGCATCATGATCGATGCAGTTGAACTGTTGAATAATAATAATAATAATAATAATAATAATAATTTTACAGTATTTTTACAATAATAACATGCGTTACAACTTTTTCACACTGGGAAGCAGTTAAGATTTTGACGTGAGATTGGTTTGCCATTTTACGCTTCAGCGGTTCAAGAAAAGGGCGAGAAGCCGAACTGATTTTGAGCAATTTTTCAAATCACTCGCGCACTCTAGTTGACATTTTTAATTGTCTTCAAAAGTTTTAATGATAACTGATTTCTAACAACGCGCCCGGCAACCGTATGCAACTGGTTCCTGTGCATTATCATTATTATTATTATTATTATTACAGTTATTGAATTGCCATTTCCAACCTATCTTCCGGTATGGTCATTTTTACAAGCTAATGGTAAAAACACTTGGCAACTTTTGCCGCTGCTACTTCTTTCACACTCTTGTCAGCGCTTAAGCTAGTTGCTAACTAGTTAACATTAATTTTTTCTACATTATTTAGTGTGGAGAAAGATTTTACAAGAAATTAATAATTATAAATAAATAAATAAATAAATAAATAAATGTACACGCTTTTTCTAACCTGTGTGAATTCTTTGATGTGCTTTCAAATGAGAACTTTTCGTGTAGACTTTGTTGCAATCTGAAAAGCAAATACATATTTATGCATATGTGTATTATATAAGTAATAGTAATAGTAGTAGTAGTAGTAGTAGTAGTAATCTGAATTTTTTTCTGAAATTGTCAAGTCAACATATAATAATACCTGGATAATCGCAGTAGTGAATTCGTCGCTTTTCCAATTCTGGGTTGCTTCGACGTTTTGATTTTGGCGCTTGTGGGCCACGACCATGCCACATTGATGGTGGGAAAAAAATTTTTCGATCCACACCCGGAGGCAGGCATGACAACGGAGCCGGATCTTGTTTGCATGCTGGCATGTCTTGTTTTGCCGGACATTGACTAGAGATCGTTGTTGGCGACGATTGTTGCTGTTGTTGTTGTTGTTGTTGTTGTTGTTGCTGCTGCTGCTGCTGTTGGGATAGGATATCTTGAACGGGCACTGCTGTTGTGTGTACAATTAAGCCGGCATTCCAGCCGGATATGGACGTGTTCGCCTCTTTCCAATTGACCAACTGTTGATGATTATTTTCGGCTTCTTCCAGTTTCACATGCACCGGCAAGGTTGCAGATGTAGCAGCAGCAGCAGCAGCAGCAGTGGATGTTGCTGATTGATGAGACAACTCTTCGCAGCTTTCCAATTTTACCCTTGACAAACTGCCGGCTGTTTGACTGAGAATACGGCTCAGACCGTTCTTGTCCGAGCTGCCGGCACCTTTCAGTTCAGTCAACACGTACGGACAACAGACCATTTCGGCCGAGGATGTGGCCATCGGGTTGCTGCAGAGCTGTTCACTGGACCAAACGGTAGCCGACTGATTCAGCCACGGCGACCCGAACATTGAAGCTCCGCCGATGGAATTGAACCTGGCGTTAGGGCGTGGTTGATCCGCACTGCGAAAAAATTCTTCCACGTGACTGGCACTTTCTCGGCGTGGTTTTGTCTGTTCGGCTGCCCAGCCGCTCAGATATTCTTTGAATTCTTCTTTCTGAAAATCAATGCAGGCTTTTATTTATTTATTCATTAATAAAGTTTAAGCTTTATCGAATGAAATTAACTTTAGATTGCTATTATTGTTGTTTATTCTGTTGTTTTTTTTTTATTGTATTCAAATACATGCACAGTAATAGATTCTATGTTTGCAGACATAAAACATCAAAAGTTGAAAATAAGCTGGCTAATATATTTATGTTTTTTGATTTGTTCAGCAAAGAGAAAGCGAGGGAGAAAGTGAAAGTGGAAAGTTTGTGCAGGAATCGCGAAAGCAGCGAAAGCAATGGATGGAGATGATTAATGAGGAACAAATTTAAGCGTTAATCAGTATTACACAAAATATTTTTTTACAGTTTATTGATGGCATAATTTTTTTGAGATAATTTTGATTTAATCGAAATTGTGTGTTTAAATAGAGGAAAGTTGTAAGATGTGTGTTGTTTGAAGTTCGAAAAAGAAATTTCCCCAACACAAATTTACTAACATCAAAGTTTTAATGCTGTGAAAAAGCAACTACCACTCCTCTAAATTTTTTGGAACTCATTTTTCCACTCCAACACAGCTATATAGAACAGGTGTTTTTTCAGCTTCAAACTTAATTTCCATGAGAAAAGCAAAGCAATTCCACTTTCTTCAAAGTTAATCTTCAAATTCTTTTTGCTTATTCATTATTTTTGATCTCTTTTCTCGTTTATGCATAATAATTGCTCCTGTAAATAAATAATAAATAATTCATTCAACGAACTGCAGCACAATATGTGACTTTTGTGATGTTTTCGTGATGAAATTAAAAAAAAAATTATAATTAAGCATCTTGATTATATAATATTTTCGTGTTTTTTTTTCCAAAATTGTTGCATCATGCTCCAGTGACAAAGAATTTTAGCTGCAGATACTAGAACAGAACAGGGATGCGAAACTGAGAATTGTATTTTTTTTTTCTGCTTACTGCTACTGTTCTGCTCAACTCTTCCATTTCATTTCTTTTCTTTTTTTTGCATTTTGATTTGATTTTCAGATTTTAATTTTTTTTTTCTAAAAATATCTCTCAAGTTTACGTATTTAAAAGAAAAAAAAATGGTGTCATCAAATTAGATAGAAAAAATTCACTGAAAACTTTCAGGTCAATAGACACGGAGCTCTTCAATCGGCAATGGATTGTGTGAAGTTGTAGAATTAGGCAACTTTTGACAAAGTTTTGACAAAAACCATTTCTAATTCAATATTATAATTTTGATATTTTATGAAAGGAGAGAACAATAATGGGAAAGAAAACGAAAATGTATTTCATATGTTATTATTTGTACACACACACACACACAAGGTTTAAGGTTTGCTTTGCACAGATAGACGGAAAAAAAATGTCTACCCAGAATAGTGGAATATCATCTGATTAGTTAGTTCGTTGTGATTAGGAAAATTTAAAATGACTCTGGAGAATTAATTAATTTTGTTGCAATTCAAGGTGCTTGTAAAAGGGTCAAGGATTATCATTATCATTATCATTCGTGAGAAGATTTTTGGTTTTTCAAACTTTTAAAATCGTATAAAAATTTATGAGAAACAATTGCAAGCAGATGAGTTTATTAAACTATTATTTGTAAAAAAAAAATTTACCATTGATTATTTCAAAAATTTTCTCACTTTGTCCTTGTATTTGTACTACAATGTAAATGGGTAAATTGGAGGGAAGGTTGTAAGATATATTACTGAAGTTTCAGGCTGAATTATGCGCGAGTGCACGTGGTATAAATAAATAAATAAATAAATAAATTTACGTTCGTAAGAGAATAGTGACAATATTTTAAACTGACCAAAAAAAAAAATTACTTAGCATATTATTTTAATGAAATGTAACAAAAAGTGAATGGCAAGAAAGAAATTGCATATGTTTTGTGTGCTTTTTTTGATGCATTTGAAAATTTGCGACACCGAAATAACTAACGGACGACAAGTTCAAACAGGTTGTCTGTCTGTGCCTGCTTTCTTATTACATATATTCAAACACTGGGATGCAGGCAGAGTTGACAAATATGGCAACAACAACCGGTCGTTGGCATTGTCGTATATTTTAAAATATTTCAATTCTTGAATCAGAGGATAATTTTCCAAATGTAAAAAATGTAAATGAGAAAAAAGCAATTTGGGATAAGCAAAAAAAAAAAAAGAATAAGCTGAAGAAGGAGCTTTTTGAAAACGGGCGACGAATATCTTAGCAGATATTTATTTGGCGACAATGCATGCCGAACAATCTTTCATCATTGTGACTTTTTTGCTCAGTTTTTAAAGTATTACTAAAATGCGGAAATGGAAACAATTTTTTACTTTGAATTTTGAAAGCTGATATTCGTAATATAATTGCTAAAATAATGCTGAATTGACATTAAACATTTAATAATTCGGATAAATAAGTTCTACGTCCTGTTTTTTTTTTTTTTTTTGAATAAGTTTTACATTTTTAAAAGTATTTTCTACTGTAAATTTTGGGAAATAAAATTAGAAAGAAGGAAAATACAAAAATTGACAACAAGGAAAATTTTAAAAAGTTGATATGCAAGTGAAAATTTTGTTGACGTGTTTGTAATTTTCCATCACAATCAACGGTTAAAGTGGTTAGTTATTTCAGTACAATTTTTACGTTTGAATAAATTATTTTGAATACATCTATTCGAATGGATGAAGAAATTGGTTAGCTGTACTAGCAGTTGTTTAAACTTTACTAGATTTTATTCATTTATTCATGTTCAAAGAACAAAAGAAAAATTAATTTTCCATCTACCCTGTTTGTTTCCGAATGTAAAAAGATTTTGTTTACTGCAAAGCAGACATTATTTACTGCTTTTTTTTTCCACTTTGAATTGTGGTCATTAAAATTGAGAAGTTCAACAACTGTTCAAATAGTTATATCCATCATCGTCGTCATCATCAACGTGGTTGTGATTGATTTTGAGTTTGTAAATTTTTTAATGCTCGACGGTGGTGGATCGTTTCAATGCAAAGCAATCATCAATCCAGTGTTTAGTCTTTTTCTAGAGGGGCAGTAAAAAGCACCACATGCACATGATCAGAGTGACATTTGTGCAACCTGTTATAAATTTATTTCTCAGTCGGCCATTCTGGATCTCTTTATCTACATCCAATCTGTATCCGTTCGAGTGGCTGAATTGGTCAGGGCAGTGGCGTTGGGATGAAATGAAGACGCAAGAGGCAGATGCGTTTTCAAGCGGCGAGATGACAATTAAAAATGTCAAATGATTCATCATCATCATCATCTTATTCTTCTTCTTCTTTCTATATTCACTGACTGATGTGAAAAGAGAATGCAATATCCTGTGAAATTGTGCGCTTGATCAACAGACAAGCAGGCAGACGAGGTGAGCGGCAAGCAAATAATGTGCTTTGCTTAGCGGCTCCAATTCTTAATGCTTTCCCTGTTTCTGCTTTATACTTTTGGATACTTGTCAAATGTGCACTTTTCAAAATATTACTTTTTTTTAATATGTTTAAAAATAAAACTACTCGGTGATAATATTAAATGCTTGCTCTGTGATAAATATAAAGAAAGGAAGAAAAAAGAAACAACATGCAGGCAGAAAAGTGATACGCGCTCACGGATGGATGCTTTCAAGCGTGAAGCTTAGTTTACTAGTTGCATTTTGAAACTGTCATTTCGAATTACATTCAGCAGAAAGTATGGGTGAAATAAAATGGAAGAAAGCAACAATTACAATCGTCAAGACAAAATTTCAACTTTCTTTCTTTCTTTCTTTCAGAAAGCCTGAGAAAGGGGATAATGAGAAAGAAATGAAATTCATTTTAAATTCCACTAATGAGTTCTGGGTGAATGATTGTAATAAGTAATCAAAAAAAAAATTTTTTTTTCTTTTTTTTAACAGAAAATACTTTATGCTTCTGTATTTTAAAATTGTGTGAATTTTACAAAATTTTCAAATAAATAAAAATAAATAAATAAATAAATATATATATATATATATATATTATACATAATAATGTGGTAGGCTGTAAAAAAGTTTCTCCTAGGTTTTCAAAAAAATTAAAATCATAAAATTTCACATGGCACACCTCTCTCTTCTGATTGTTTCTTGAAAATTTAAAATTCACAAGCTAGGTCGAGTTATTTTTTTTTTTGTTTTTTTGAAACATGCTTGTGAAATGGTGTATTTCTCATAAAAGCTGACTTTATGAATTATACAGACAGTGACCGTAGTTTTATAATATAAAAAAGTTTATTTTTTTTAATTATTAATTAAAAAAAATTAAACGAATGTCAAATTTAAAAGATGTTCAACTGCTGAAATTGATCATCATTGTGATTCATGGATCTCTGAAATAGCCAACTATAATTAATAATTACAGTTGCTTGCATTGTGGATGATTATGGAATAAGAATAAGAAAATCAAGCAAGCAACCAAGAGTTGGGATTTTAAATAAAAAATGAACAAAACAAAAAAACTATAGACAACAGGAAATGATCGGAAGTGAGAGGAGAATAGGATCGCGATGGACGGACGGATCATACAGCGTTTGTCATTCGAATCTCGCACAACCTTGCCCGGGAGACCTGAGCAGCTTAAGCTCTGCGAATAAACACCAGCTTCTTGGCCTTATGTTTTATGAAACGCGCGACCTGAAGTTTGTGCACAAGATTAGCATTCGCTAATGTTTACACACAAGTATGGCATGTATCCATGCATGTGTCAATTGTGGTCGTCTGTATATCAGACTGTGTGCTTTGTTTATTTCCATTTATGCATTTTCGTATAAAATTATAAATATATGTATGTATGCATGCATGCATGCATGTACAGATGAATTGTATGAAATAGAAGAAGAAGTTTTCTGAATGTCAATGATGACGAGCTGTCAAATTGGTAAAGTTGACATGTCGGCGTTTTCAAATTGCACCTTAGGACCTAACGGAACGTTGATATTCGCGTGTCAAATCACCTATGCGCTTTCTTCTACATTCAAATGCAATAATAGAATGGGGGATTTAAAAAAATTTTTTTTAAAAAACAGCTTCTATTAAACACTACATTAAACTGGATAAGATATTTTTGTTTTGTTGTTGAAAGTCTGATCAGAAATAGACTTTTCTCTTTCTCTACACAAAAGTACTGTTTTAAATTTTGAAGAAAACTAATGTGTGTGTCCTTGTTTTTGTGATTTGATGAATGATGAATGCCACTACGTTTGAAATGGACAACGTAAAAATTACAAAAAAGAAAGAAATTTAAATTTATCAAATTGTTACACATCTTTCCCTCTTTTCTCTCTCTCTCTCTCTCTCTGTGTGTGTGTGTGTGTTCATGAAATTGCATTGAATATTTTTTTTTCTTGAATTTGAAAAAAATATATTTCATAAAAAATGAAAATTAAAAGCTATTCTGGTGTAGAATTTTAAATATAAAACAGTTAAATGTTGCTGTATTTCATGTTCTCTTGAGCTTAAAACTTACCTTAAGCTCCGGTGCATATTGGCATGTTGTTGGAGAAGGATCGTCGAAAACATCGTCTTCTTCAATTGTTGAACAAAGCACTGGTTCCAAAGTGCCATCCATATTTCAAGTAGTTGTGAGATTTTTTGTCTGCTAAAGAAAAAAACCGTTTATTCATACACACGTTGCACGGATATGTGCATTTTAAATATAGATTTTGACGATTTTCTTTGGTGGACCACTTGTGGGCCGACCTTTTACCTTCTACTATACTCTTCTGGTGGTGGTGGTGGTGGTGATTGGTCTTTTGCCAAATTTGAAATCGACCTCAGCAACAAGCAAGCACACTGCTAAGTAAGTAGCTTCAATTCCACTTGGCCGTGATTGTTCATTCACCGATTTGACAGTAAAGTTATCAATGAAAGCGAGTTTTCGTTCCAACGATTGGATTGGACGATTTCGCCAGAGGGCGTGGCCGAATCCCGAACTTTCATTGGTCAACGCTTGCTATCCTGTTCCGAGAGATGAAGCCCCGGGCGGTTCCAGGTCGACGTGCTGCTGTCAAAGCAGGTGTCCCAAAATTTTTATGCCCCAACTCGTGCCGGAGCAGGGCTTTCGAAAAACCGGCTTCAATGAAGCGCCGAATTTTAGCGGGGTCCCTCTTGATTCTTTTTTACTTAATAAAACATATGAAGTTATTATCAAGAAAAAGGTGTTCTATCGTATTTTGGTTTGTTCATAATAATAATTAGTATTATTATTTATTTGTATTGTATTTTTATCACTTTGCTTAAGTGAACAATGAATGAGTATGAGATGATGATTTTTCAATGACTGTAGCAAATGAAGATAATTGACTTTCAGTAATATCTCTGTGTATTGACTTATCAGATTCCTATTTATTGAACCATATTTATTTTTATTAGTATGATTAATTCAATCACACTGAAGTGTACTGTATACTTTTTGATGACACTTTGAAGAAATATTTTGGTTCATCGCATTTTTCTATCGACGCCAGGCTGTCTGTTGCGTTACAACGATGACGAACTGGCTGGCATTGCTTTTGGCTATCGCATCGGCAAGATAGATGAATAGATAGATAGATTTCATCAAATCGGTTTAAGTTCAAGATTGGAAGAAAAAATTGCAATTGCATTTCAATTTATTAATCACATTTATTATTCATAAATTGTTGAATTGATTTATATCCGTTGAAAAAAAAAGCCAACAAACAGCATGCAATTGAAAAATCCGAACATGAAAAATCTGCTATATTTGTGCATTCATTTTATGATTGCAGAATTTTGCAGAAAAATTTTCCATTTACAAGAATTTTTTTTCTTAATAGATAAATTGCTGCAATGTTGACGAAAGTATTTTTATTTATTTATTTTTTTTTCCAAACTTGAGGTTGCATTTTATTTATTCATCAAATGCTGCATCGCATTGGATTCATTGATTTGGAACAATGATTTTCAGGTTGCGGTTGATCGCTTTCAGTTGAAAGCTTCTTCGTTATAGTTGTCTGTTATTTGCATTTGATTTTATTATATTTTTCATAATCTTTTTATTTTTATTATTTGAAAAATTCCGATTAGCCACAATAATGAAGATTAATAATAAGATAATAGTGTAAACTGGTGAAAAGAAGAAGTGATCAACTTTTTTTTCCATGGTAAAAAATATGATGAAAATCGATTGATATGAAAAGCAAGTAATCAAAAAAAAAAAAAAAAAATGGAAATTTTCTACACATAAATTGTGCATAAATGAAATTTTGAACTTTGATAGTTTGGTACAAAAATTGGGCCATTTGATCTCAGGCATGCTGATGATTATGAGAGAGATTGGTGAAATTAATTTCCTCTCTCAAGACAGCTGTTGCTTTTGTCAAGAAGCCGTTAATAATTTGCTGTTGATGCTTTGCACCGTTTTGTTCCAGTTTCTTGTCTCTTTCTTGCCGCTGCTTTGAAGTTAATGTTGCTATTACCTGTCAACAGAAGTAATTTATTTAATTTAAACAATTTAACATGTTTTATGAAAATTATTATTATTATTATTATTATTATTATTATCTCAACTTACTCTTACACTGTGCCAGTAATTATAATATACAAGATTGTCAACTTTTTACAAGTAGACAGAAGCAAGCAAGCAAGCAATGGAAAGGAAAATTTTTGTTTATTTGTTTATTTATTTATTTATTTCAACATTTCCGTTGTGCTTTTCGTGTGTTGAATATTTGCAAAAAACAAAAATCAAAAAAAAAATTGTCACTTGTCACATGAGTTTGTTTGTTAATTTCTTTTTTCAAAGAATTTTGGTTGGGAAAATTTTGGTAAATTAAAATTTTTTTCTGTTCTCTTCCAGTTGTAAAAGTGCGAAATGTTATTTTGAGAACATTTTTTTAAATTGAAAAGAAAATATTTTCCATCACCATTTGTTGACTTTTTTATTACTAGAAAGTATAAATTTATTATTTATTATTATGCAAATTTAGAATTTCATTTCTTGCGTATTACAACACGAAGCATGTTAAGTTGCAGTTGTATTTCTGTTGCATAATACGGTTCAATGAATTTAAATTTATGCATATGGGTTGAAGCTTGATTTTTAAACTGAATGAAATTGAATTCAAGTGAAAATTTTTGATAAACAATATTATTATTATTATTATTATTATTATTGTTGTTGTTGTTGTTGTTGTTAGCTGAGTTGGCTTTTTTTTAAAATTTCAAATTTGAACTGAAAATAAAGGCGTGAAGAAATTAGTTATTTTCAAGAAGGGCATCCGGTTGACTTATTTTGCATCTTAATCAACAGCAACTGACCTGTTGTCGTTCGTTTAAAATTATATTACCAAAATGCAGACTTTATTGAAATCTAGTTTTGATGCTTTTATTCTCATTTTATTTTATTTTATTTTATTATTAGCTTATTATTGAAAAATAACTTTAAATTGCTTTTTTATTATTTTATTTTTAAATTTATTCAGTTTAACAATGCAATAATGTGAAAAAGAATAATAAGAAAATTACAAATGTGTGCAAAGTTAAAATCATCACACTATTGGAAATAGCATGTTGTACGATGAATGATTGATGATGAATTTTCAGTTTAGTTGTTATTCATAAATATGCAGTACTGAGACAATACTGAGAAGTATTGTTCATATATATATATATATATATTTATTTATTTACATTATATTTACAAATTACCGGACATTAATAATTTGATAAGCTTTTGAACTTTTTCCACTTCATGTTTCATTGATAAAACTTATACTATAACTTGCGTTGTATGAATGAAATTTTGAACATCATTATTATTTACTGACATTTGCATAATTTTGCGTAATTTTTATTGTTGGATTGATTTCTACGTACACATATTGAACATTAATATTTGAGAATTTGAATTATTTCGGTGTTTAAATTTTAAAGCATGGTGTAAATATTTTTCAAATATTATTTGTCATCTAGAATTTAATAGAGAACATTTCAGAGTTGCTTGTTATGAATGAAGTTTTTGTCTGCTTCTTCTTCTTCTTCTTTTTGCAAATATATATATATATCATTCAGGAAGTCAAGTTTTTGTTCTGCGTTTGCTTTTTCTGTTATTAACACATATTCTATGCACAATAGGTAAAAATTAAAAGCTGTTTACAATCAAGTGGATTTATCATTGTCGCAGTTGAAAACAAATTCAATGTTGCATTGTTGTTTAATATTTAAATACTGGCATCAATGGAACAAGTTGCGCAATATGTGAATATTTTATTTTTATGAATCAATGCATTAACTGTTTGTAGAATTAATTAATTAATTAATTAATTGATGTAATATTTGCAATATTTTATGCATGTACAGATGAATGTAATAACAACAAAAAGTGAGCAGTATATTATTGATTGTGTATGGTTGCTTGTATGCTATTGTTGTTGTAAAACGATTGATTAGCATGAAAGTTTGAATGAATGTATATATATATGTATGTATGTATGTATGTATGTATGTATGTATGTATGTATGTATGTATGAATGAAGCTGATCAGATTAGCAAGTAGTATTCTTTCTTGGCAGTTGGGTAAAACTTGAATGTATGTTCATAAACTGACGACAATTTTTGACTGATTGTTGTCAAAAATTTGCCATTCAAGCATTGTGGAATTGGGCAATGTGAGAGTGAGAGAGAGAGAAATTTGATGCTGCTGCTGCTGCTAGTGTTCACCGTATCCGCCGCTTGTTCAGCTTCAGTTCACCCGTTCCAAACCAACTCGGGCGTCGATCAATTTAATCAGGCTTCTGCAAATTGATGCTCCAAGAACCTGTTCAAAGGTTGTACGCGCATCATCTCCCCCCCCCCTTTTTCTTTCACTATTTTCAATGAATGACATTTTACGGCTCATTTTCAATTTCACAAATCAAAGACATGCCGCCGTTGCATGCTTGGTGATGCGTTGAAAATTGTTTCGCCATTTTTCTTTTTTGCCAACATTGTTCAATGGTGTTTATTCTGATGCTCTCTGCTCAGCACTGCTCTGCTACTGCACATCATTGCCAATAACGACTTCATCATCGTCAAGTGCAAAAAATTGAATTTTTTTTTTTTGAAAAATTATATAAACACAAATAAATAAACTTTATTTTTCACATGTAGATCAAGCATCAACAAAATATTTTATCACCACATCTCAGTGTTGTTCTCAGTTTCTGACTGACTGAGTTCATTGAAATCATTGCAAAATTGCACGCTTGATTTCTGGTCTTCAAAAATGCTTTCCCACTCACATTCTCATTTCACCACTAAATAAAATCTTCACAAACATTGGCCATTGTCCTGATTTTATTTCCACTTTTATTATTCGCATGCAATAAATTTAAAACGATCATATAACTTTAACTCACTTGACGGTTTTTTTTTTAAATATTATTGGTTGCTTTAATACATATTTATTGTTTATTTCATTGCTTGGAAACTATTTCATCCAGTAGTAAAATTGTTCAACGAACGTCTCATCAGACCTGAATTATGCGGCAATAAATTTTATTTTCACAATTTATTTTGTCTCTTATCTCAGCGTTTGCTCATTATTAAGGTTTAGTGGTGATTGTTTTTTTTTCTTTTTGATATTTTACTTCAAAAATTCTACGCTCAATCACTCACTCAATATTATGCACAGCAAAAATAAAAAAATACCAAGAAAACTAATACAAAATACACTACATACAGTATTACAAAATTGATGTTCAAGTAACTTTATTTCATTCACACGTCACGTTGAAAAATGAATTTTGAATTTTCAGAATCACTTATTTGTGCAAAATTGTGCACTTATGTCAAAAATCATAATGTGAAATTAGGTTTATCTTTCATTTTTTTTTTGCTCAAACATCACACTTTTATTCAATTAATTATAATCACAATATTTAACTATTTAACAACTTAAAGCTGGAGCACAATTTCACAGGGTGTCAGAGAAAATTATTCTGCTGGAATATACCAAATTGGAACGTAGTCAGGGCATTTACATAGTTGCGGCAAAGTTGTAGAATATTCCGTAGAGTTAAATTTTCGGTCAGATTTGAATTTCAAAAACGATTTCGAAGCAAAACAATCTTCAGATAGCAACGATTTTGTAAAGCAAAGTCGAATGTCCGCCAGTAGCCATCGCTTGTAGCACTATTTGGTAGCAAAAAAAAAAGGAAAACAATTGTAGCTTTTATTCGTTAATAATTTTCTTGTGGACTTTGATAGAAAAACTATTTTTCACTGTTTACCGTATTCAGTTCAGTTTAAAGTGAAAAAGTTTTTATTTTTGTCTTACTTTATCAAAAGTACAGCTAACGGTGGGCCAAACTTGAACTGCTTTCTTTACGGCTAGTGCAAAGTCGCTCGCCTTGTAGCTATTTTTCAATGTAGGAACAATTCCATTCATTTTCAAAATTCTAATTAGAAAACAAACCTGAAGATCAAAACTTGATCAATTTGTCCATCGGGGATAACTTACAAATCAACACTGTACAGGAGCTTCAGTTGAATTCCCAACTGAAAATACTTGAAGGCAGATGTCGAATCGGTAGTTCCAAAAGCGCATGTTCCGTGCTTCAGCCATTCATGTTTCCTTTAAATTGTGATACTTTATGTGAATATGATTGATTTTACAAGAACTCTTTAACTTTTCATTTAATAAAGAAAGAAGAGCCTGAAATGAAAAAAAATTTTTACCATAAACTTGATTCAGATTCATTTTTCAACAGATTTGGCCAGAACGTATTTAATGATGAGATTAATTGCTGAAATTCAATGAACAGTAATTTATTATGTCAATGTTGGTGATTTGTTTTTGTTAACATTAAACAATATGTATATACTTGCAGATCATTCAAATGGAACTGTGTTTTATTATAACAAAATGCTGGTGAAAGATGATGTGATTGACTGAACGAAGGCCTGAAAGAAATAAAACACGAAATGTTCACTTTAAGAACAACACCAGTACAGAAATATGCTTACCACAAGCCATGTATTGTCCAGTGTTCAAAAGATTTCAAGCAAGGCGTTGTCTGAGAATAAGGAAACAACGTAATAGAAATAAAGGTGAACAGTTAGTTGTAAGTAAATAATGAAAATGAATTATATACTTCTGCTTTTCCCACAAAGCAAACGCCTGGTGGCCAAGTTTGCGTGAAAACGTAATAATCCCACGTCCCGCCACAGCAGACTAATGTTAGCTGCCAAAAATTAATTAGATACAATAGGTGATCCAGGCTAAAAATTGTTGTTCTTTCTTGATCAAGTTGTTCATTCAATTAAATTAACTGACAAACTGTTTATAATAAGCAAACGATTTCAACATATACAATAATAGCACATGATTGTACTTTAATTTCATTATATTATTTATTTATTTATTAAAAAATTTTTTTTCTTTCTTTTCAATGGCAGCGATTTCAATGTACAGCACCACTAGAGTGTTTCCTAGATGGCATCGTTGGTCGAGCAGAAAATTTTGAAAAATGAAAAGATTAGCAGCCAAGAAAATCTGGCAGAAGATCAAATGAAATGAAATATTAAACAGCCGAGGCAGTTTGAACTAGTGGTACTTTGTTCAACAAGAGATGAGCTAAGTAGATTAATACTGATGATAACACTAAAAAGGAAGGCAAGTTGCAAGGTAGAAAAGTAAACAAATGCGTGGATATGCCTCGGCAGGAAAGCAATAAAATTAGCATAACAATCCATTAAACGGCTAATCAAATCGAGAGTAAACATTTCTCGGTAGATATATTCTCGATAATACTATATAAAGCGGCAGATGAACAACAAAATGGAGAAGAAAATATGGAAGCGAATAGTTTCACTCAACCCGTTATCTAGAATGTCGAGCAAAGCAGAAGCTGTGCTACAATGATGTCAAAGCGAAGTTCAAAGCATATAAAAATTTGGTAAGTGTCAGTGATTGTTTAACATTGTGAAAATATACATGCACACAAACACACACAGATATACATAAGCTATATACATCAACTGCAGTCTATTGGAGGCCATCATATTTATAAAATGAATACTTTGTAAATAATTATTGAGAATATATTATGCGTGATATAATACGTTCGAATTGAAGATAAAATGGGCTTTCTTCGCGAAAAATTAATTTACGCCGTCATTTCAGCATTTTCATTTTTCACCAAAGTATTGACGCATGCCTAAAAAGTTTACACATATTATTAAATTATATATTTTTAAAAAAGAAATTTCTTCTTCAACACAAATGTGAATTGTTCAAAAATCGAAAATTTAATTATTATTATTATTATTATTATTATTATTCCACATGTTATTATTATTTTTCATAATGAAATTTCTTTAAAAATTTGCAAAATTTTTCTAATGCACAATTTCAAATAATAATCAATAAATAATTTGCGGCTTTCATGCAAATTGACCATTGATAACAAATAGTCAAAATTGTATTCATTTTCTTCTTCGACGCTTTCAATTGTTTGCAACCGTTCGTTGAATCGATTTGTTCAAACTTGGGACAAAATAAACACCATCAGTGTGCATGTGATAAAAATTATTATTAGCGCGTTTGTTTGCTTTTCTACTTTTGATTGCATAACGCAAGTGCAGGTGTAAAATCTGTTTTTGCTAATTTTATAATTTCTACATGATCATAATTATAAATTATTCTAATTTTCGTTAACTTGTTCAATTTGTTTGTTTGTTTGTTAATATTCTTTCCTTTTGCTTATTCAACTGCATTTCTCCATACATCAAAGTTCATATAGCAAAAATAGCGATGCAACAATGCGAGTGTACTCAAGCAGTATATGCAAATGATGCTTTTCTTGCAACAAAGATTATTTCAACCAAGCATCATCATCATCATCATCATCATCACTATGGCAAAACTAACTTCTGGTGCAATAGTTTTCTCGACGTTGTTAATACACATATCATAGAAACGTTTGCCGCTATATAAATGTAAACAGTTGTTCAGTTTTGAAGAGATTTCGCCATTTATCTTTTCCATTGTTAGCATTGCTCCATCATCATCATCATCATCATCATCATCATCAATATCTTATTCTTCTTCTCTTGACATTTGTAAACAATATCAATCTCTAGCACCCAACCAGTAAACAGAAGCATCTAACTTGAAGATCGATCACTTGTTTTCACATGTACTCGAAGTTGAAGTTGAACAAATAAAAGCCCTGCACCGTCAATGAAAAAAAAACAACAGCTCAACATATTCAAAATGTACCGTCGATGAAGGGAAATAATGAAACAACACATACATACAAACTATTAACAATTAATAGAATATAATTCAATCATCTCTGCAATTACTTACATTCGAGAATTTCTGCTTTAGCGCGGGATACTTCCTCTTTCATGCAGAGTATGATTTCCATTTTTATCTGTTCAAGTGGATCATTCGGCTGACCGTTGACAATAACAGCGCCAGATGGAGCTGTACGCAATGCCATTCCATCATCTTGGGAACTTAATGATGAACCGCTTGGAGCTCTGAATGAACAGCACGACAATCAGAAAACATGAAACACCGATCATACAATATCATCATGCTGTATACTCACTTGCGATGCACTTGCGGTGAATCAGTGTTAACCGGTGCGCAGCTAAGCCTACCTGCTGCATTAGATCGATTTTCGAAATTTTTCTTTATTTCTAATAATCATAACAATCTCGCTTTCAATGCACCATTTCAAGTGCAAGCATTATATAATAAGCATTCATTACCTGGATCAGATCGAGGCGTATTCTCTTGTTCAACATTCACCTCATTGACAGCATTGGATGGCGATTGATTTCCTCCTTCTTTCAATAAATTCCGTCTCGCAATGGCGGATGTGATTTCTGATATGATCGAGTGATGAGCTTGACTGGATATGGTTCCGAAACGATTCAAGTTGGCCGTTTCGCTAATGCTACCGGTTGAGCTTGATCTGGCATTTTTGACCTCATCCGGAACTGGGCGCAATTTTGCACTGGCCAACGCCTGCGCCATCGACTGCCTGCTCGGTGCGGAGGTAGTCATGGATCTTGTGGGCGGTGGTGGTGCCGGCGGTGGATCGCTGATCACTTGGGCCCTATTAGCAGTCGGTGGAATTGGCCTCTTGCACTGACCGTAAACAGCTTGGGAAGAAGCCGGCTGTACTGATGGTGGCATTGGTGCTGTTGGTTTCGACGGACTCGAAACCAAAGTACCCTGGCTAACAGTTTTGCCGGCACCGCTCATTGAACAATAAGCACTGTTGTTCACTGGAAAACAAAATGCTGTGTGTCAAAATTATCATTGTTTTTCCAAATCTACAAACCACTGTTTTCTTGTTGAATTGGTCGTCTGGGATCGAAATTGTCCATTCGCATTTCCATATTATCCTGAACAACTGATGTTGTACTTCCATTTACAGTTTGACGAGCAACCGTCACTGAGCCTTGTTCAGTATATGCCATGCTCGGACGGTTTACATTTGATTGAGCTTAAATTATTAACAACTGAATTGAAAAACTGAATCTGAAACATTTCAGCAAAAAAGTTTACCCTGAGTTCGATAAGAATTGATCACTTCCAAAACGCGACTCATCACCGTACCGAACGTTACCGCATCTTCCAGATTCAAAAAGTTCAATCCATACAATTTTTGATTTATATGATCACGCCATTGATGAAAAGTGTCGCTTGTAAAATTGTACTTTAACCCAGGTATAATAGCGCAGTTGATTACCACCTAAAAATTGAGAAACGAAATTCATTTTCACGCAAATTTATTCAAACTGTTCATCAGGTAATTCTATGCATGCAATATTTTTCACAAATAGGCCACTAATCACTTCAAATAATTGACTTGTCAGAAATGTAAGAATATGTGACATTTTCGTCTCTTACGAATATATATAGCAACAGATATTATAATGCAAGCATATTTTGAAATTGTAATTTAAACTCACATCGTGGTCTTGTAATTTTCTTCCAACCACGCGAAAGGTATTGTTTTCAACGTGATGCAAGATCTGTACCTTTGACATTTCCTGAATTTTGCTTCCTCCAGCCGGTAACCATTTCTTAATCGCATCGTCATAGTTGAGAACACTAGCTTGAATGGCGACCATTGATTTTTCACTGTAAAAGAAAAAATTCCTCGCAATTCATACAAAGACCAGAAAGAAAACATGGTATTTGAAAAAGTGAATATAACTTTAAATATTCCAGAAATGCAGTCATTTTTAATGGAAATCACTTTTTAATTATTATTTTAAAATTGAATTCATATAGCTCAGCCCATGTTGTACGCAATTGCTAATTCGGTCTTTCATCGATTTCTTCAAAAATAGCATTTTCTCGTAAAGGATTTCCCGTAAGCGAATGACATTCGCAATGTTGAACAACGAAAAGACTGCTCACAAATGCAATCCGTATTTAAAAAGAAACCCAACACGCTTGAATGCATATAACACATTCAGCAGTACTTGAGTTATCTGATTGGATATTTTTGGGCAATTTTATCAAAATATAATAAATGAAGTAACATTTTTAACATGAAAGACAATAACGCGCAGATGCGCATGCATGTATTGCATTTCTCAATGCTAATATGAGTTTAACCAATTAAGCATGCAACAAAGAAACACTTTTTAAATGAAAAACTTAAAATCGTGTGCATTTGCCAACCTGTGAATCGGCATTTGTCAAAATCATGCGTCCAATCAATCTTTCGCCAAACGACTGAATCATTCAACCTACCTTTAAGAACGCGGCACAAAAAATGGGTATAGAAAAAAAAAGTGCGCTAACCATACGCTTGTGCAAGCATTCATAGTTATGATTATTTATAAATATTTTTATTTTTAGAAAACAAACAAACGCAACCATAAATTGAGTGTAGTCTATTGTTTTTTTAATTAACTAATAGTAAGTCTTTTGAATATTGCGACAAATTTGTTGTCGAAAACAAAACCATACAGATACAGATATAGATGGTTATAAAAATTCATATATATATATATATATACATATATATATATATATATATATATATATGGATATGAATTTCTATTACTATCAATATGTGTATCTGTATATACATGCGTGCGGAAAACTTCTATAAAAAGATAGCTAGAATAGATACTTAGAAACTAATAATAATATAATATCACCTCTGCTTGATATTTGTTAAAAATGTAGTAGTCTGTATAAATACTTATTAGAAGGGAAGTATAAGATAAATTATGAAATGATATAACATCGGCATGCAACATAAAAAACAAAAATCTTTCTTAATAAAATGAACTCGAAAAATTACATACACCATGTCTGAAGAACAACTTTCCCACAGGACGAGTTTGCAGTTGATATGCTGATGATTTAAAAATTAATAGAACGTAAAATTCAAACAGGCAGAGTATTCATATCTTAGAAAGAAGTCTTCTAACGACAACTTTTCAACTTTGAACGAAGGTAAAATGCATACTGTAATTATAAAAGGATCAAGGACATTGAAGTATTATTAACCTAATTGTCATTAATAATTTGAAATTTTTATACGATATTTTTTAACTAAAAAAATAAAGCTACTTAAAAAACTTAATTTCGCAAATGCTGTATTTTATTTAATTTTGTTTTTGATTAAAGTAAATTGAAATATTTTACTTTAGATAATGAAAAGCTGCAAAGCGATATTCATCGGCGTTTTAGTACGTTCAGCGCGTTTGCTACTGAATTAGCAGTTCCGAATGCACTCCGTTGCTCATATGATGACTTTTCTTCATCAACATGTGGTGAATTTAATATCGGGTTCATGAAGCATTAAATTGCACAAAAGTACTTTTTTTAATATTATTTTTTTGTCAGATGTTAATGTTATTGTTACTGTTTTATATGATGAATATAAAATTACTTGCTTGCAGGAAATTCAATTAAGTTCAATTTAATTTAATTTAATTTAATTAATCAGTTATTACGAGATTATATTTAATGGGCACAAATTTTCGAAATATTTTTGAGATAACATTTCAATGAATAGCAACTTATTTACAAAAATTTTTACACATTAAAACTGTGTAATGTGTAGTAACTATAGCTGTATAAAACTTGACAATGGTACTGTAATTTTGAAAATGAACAATTCTAAAATTAACGTTTTTCTAATTTGTTTTTATTGTCCGGTTATCTGCAATAATAGTAATGTAACAGCTTTTTGGTGCTTAATCGTAAGAATTATTGCTTATTTACATGCTTTCTAAAATAAAATATTCAAATAACAAACCATTGTATTGTGTTTTTTGCTTGATGACATAACATAATGTTCAGCTGAAATCAGACGTACATTTATTGTATATTATGAATAAAAAGCAATAAAATGCTGAACTATTGCGGTTTACATTGAATTTTCTTTTTGAAAAAACTTATTTTTGTCTGAATTTTCTAAATCCGTTACAGTATGTAAAACGTAGAACTTGATTATACGTGACGTATTGTAAATAAACTGTTCGTAATGTTAATTTTGGCAAAAGCTGAAAGTTACTTTAATTTTGTAAATATTTCCGTCACTGCTATATTAATAGATCGAAAATTCTTCCTACTTGTAGTGAAATATAATATTTCATGCATTTGAAAATCAAAGTGACATTTTATAGTAAAAATTGTTAACTTTTTAAAAATTATTTCACGATGCACATTTTAATAATTTTCTTACTTTTTGTTTATGTTATTTAATCATCATAATATGATGGATACAATTTTGAAGCAGAACTCATTTGTATAATTGAATATTTACGCCCGATAATTTTAAATTTATTGTAGAACAGCAGCTGATTGATTGAGTTTCCGGAAGTTATTTCCTTTATTGCTGCGATAAATTGTACACTTTGAGAGTTATTAATTAATATATATATATATATATATATATATATAGAATTATAATATTTAAGTGTTATATGTTCGTATTTTGTCGAACCGAGTTGCTCAATGTATTTTTGTTTTATGTAAAATGTTTAAATTGTTCGGTTGCACTGTCATATTTTAAACAAATGTTTCAATAAATACCGTGGGAATTAAAATGACGTCAACAAGGAAAGTTCATAAACAAAGCAAAGGAAAACACCTGGTTGGTTCAAGTGGGTAAATTAATATAGGCTGTTAAGTAGCGATGACAATGTGTAATAATAATTCTTTATTGTTTAATGGGAATGATGTCACTGCATGCTTGCTGAGTCAGAAAATTTATTAACTTTATTAGGTGAATAAAGGTAAATTTGAGCACTGAAAATTTTCCGTGTACAAATTTTGCCGATCTCCTACGCACGACAAAATTATTAGATAACAGGAATAAGATAGCAAAGCAAATTTAGTGGGATTATACAATTAAAATAATTTTGTTTTCGTGCTTGCATTCGCTCTTTTGGTTAAAGATTACAAACAGCATTTCCGCTTTTCAGAATAACAATGCAGATTGCTTAAAAAAATTTATTTTTAATATATTACAAAACGCTTTGACTTCAATGTGTGAATTCATTTTTCGATATTCAATACATTTCAATAAGTACTTGTGCAAAACTACCAATTTGAAAATTAAAACATGAAAATACGTGTACATGTTCAGAGATTTTTCTCGTTTAAAACATGTTTAAAATACAAAACGCGAATGTTAATAAGAATTCCAATTACTGATTAAAATTGATGTATAAACTGAAATGATACATTCATTCACATTTTTCTCGTGCTAGTTATTCTGTTGTTGTTGACAACATTTTTACAGCAAGGTATAATTTTAAGTTTTATAAAAAATTTTAAATTTACAGTTTTTGAGTTTTCTTGCAAAGAACAAACAAAAAATTTTTCAAATTGAAACCTGATTGCCTTTTTATTCTAAAAATACGTTCATTTTCAAAGTTTATCTAATTTTTGTTGATTCCATTTTTGAACATAAAGTTGTCTTCACAAATTAAAAATATTTTTAAAAATATTTTTTAAAAATAAATTCTAACAGTCTAATTAGAATTGTTAGAAAAAAAATTTCCATAATAGCCAACCTTGAATTCTTTTTATTTCACAGTAATTGCGTTGAATATTAATTGTGAATTGGTGAGAAAGTTTTCAAAGTATTTTTTTCAGTAAGAAATTATTAATTTTTTGATTAAGTATTTTATTTCATAAATTTAAATTGTTATTTGCAAAATTTCACAGTCTGAGTGTACAAGATGTTGGCCAAATTGAATGGCACTGGGTCGAGAACAGTGTGGCGAGCATGTAGTTTGAAATTTCGAAATTTCTCCATGGCGAATGTGTTGTACAAAAGTGATGACGGTATACCGGATGAAATAAAGCAGTCGCCTTATTACAGAAAGTCAAGATTCGATTGGCTTTTTGGTGAAGGCTACCGTCGTCCTTTGGCAGCCGATCAAGGAGGAAAAATGGTACTTTGATTTATTTTCTTCTTTTTTCTCCCAGTTGAAAAATTAATCCAAATCTATTATTTTCTTGGAAAATATTTCTTAGGTCAAATCATTTTTTTAAGTGATTATGATAAACAAAAAAATTTGCATTCTTTTTGAGTTTCACTTCCTTCCGCTTTTGACGCAAGCGGTGCCTGTCACCGTGACGGTGACGTCGCTGACGAGTTAGCATCTTTCGCTTTGTGAAAGAACTTCCGCGATTGTCGACCCTCTGGTGGCTCTCTGGGTCGCGCTACATAACAATCCATAGTTCGGGGAGGGCAATTTATGACGTGGCTTTACTTCCATTGTTTGATCAATGCTCTCACCCAGCGTACCAGTTAGTGCCTATCCGTTTCCTAGCCATTAGCCGAGTCCATTGGCCAATGAGAATTTAAAACAATTTCTTCCTTCACCAAGTTCCTTTTTCCGGCATTCAGCTGCTATATAAGCTGCTGGCTTTACTCTGAGATTTCAGTTCGCTGTCTGCCTTCTGAAGGCACGGCGGCTCCGGATAACCCCAGGCAAATCTACCATCTCAGCCTGAAGGTTATCTGTAATTCTAAATGTGCTTCAACATCCATGTGTACACGACAATTCCTTGTGTTGTAGCGCCGTGGATGGCTTGCCTATGGCTTTCATCCAACGGACGAATATACAGATTGGAAAAGAGCTCATGCTGTCTTCTTTGCTCTCATAGGCATTGCATTTCCTGGTCTGGTGTTTGTTTTGTGGTATAAACCAGACTGGTAAGATTTTTACTATTTCACTGCTTGATTATTTAAATACATCTGTTTATTAATTATACAGCTGAGTTGTTTAAATTTAAATTTAATTTTTACAGGCCACTGATGAGAGAGTGGGCTTTTCGAGAAGCGGTTTTGGAATTGGAAAGACGTGAAAGAGCCGGTCTTGAACCAATCAGCAAAGATTTGATCAATCCTGAAAAGGTGAAGCTTGTGTTACCAAGCGATGAAGAATTGGGCGATTTTGAAATTTTAATCTGAATTTAATTCTGCTCTTTGATGTCATTTGCTGCCCTATAGATAAAGATGGAAAAGACTGATGCCTCTCTCTCTCCCTCTCTCTCTCTCTCTCTTGTTTTCGAATGCAATCTCAAAACGCAGGAATTTCGTGTGTGCAAATGGGCTGTATTTTAAACTTCGTTCGTTTTGTTTTATTTTAGTTTATTTTATAATCCGTTTGAAAAGGTATTGTTTTGTATATTTGTCAAAATATTATAATAGAAGATGAATGAACAAAACGTTGCCTTGCGAACGCTAAATTGTATAATAGGAAAAATGAAAATTGTATATAAAAGCTGTACATAAGAAATTGTAAATTTTCCCGCCAGAATTCTTGCCGATGCCAGCATAAACTGCCAATGTACAGATGAAACGAAACTTAGTTAACATTATTTGTTATTTGTTATGACAATATTGTTAGGGTGTTGGATGTTGTTATACTTTATTACTGTTGTTGTTGTTGTTGTTGTTGTTGTTGTTGTATTGTCTTACTGTAGTATTTTACGAATAAAATGCGTTATTTGTACCTATTAATTGTTTACTGTTTTCCGCGTACTGTGAGGCATGTTAGCTTACTGCTTTCTTGCCTGCACTTTGAAATTCTTGATTGTTATTTCATGACGACATAGATGTTTGTGTTTATCAACAAAAAATGATAGAATGGAATAGCAGTAGAAACACAATTTGTACATTTTTAATGAAAAACACAGATTCTACTATGTCGTCAAATTTCGTCGCATCATAATAAAGTAATATATATATTTTTTCTTTTTCATTTTTTTATCAAGTGCTGAAAATAAAGATTCTTTTATTTGAAAAGTAGTAACTGTTTTGTGTAATTTTAAGTTAGCTTTTTTAGCTATGGCATAATTAGTAAGAATATTGTCACTATTTATTTAAATTAGTTAGTTAATAGGCATAGCTAATAAGAACATTATCATTATTTATTTAAATTATTTCAAATGAAATTTTTTTGATGATTTCACTTGGGTATGACATGCATAGATTGTTGTTCTTTTGCGTAAAAATCATTTAAAGCACAATTTACTTTTTTCTTTTTCCGTAACAGAAATTGTTGCATATTTTTGAGAAGAAATGTATATTTAATTTTTTTTCTTTTGATAATGATATCAAATTTTCACTTTATTGCTAATTCTAGATTAATCTTTCAAGGAGTAACATTTTAGAATTCTGTTTAAAATTTTACTTCAATCTTTTTGGCTTAAGTAGTGCAGTCAAAAGTCGGCTTTTGTTATGCAAAATTAAATGAGTTTATTATATGTTTAATTTAAAATAAAATTTAAATTGTCTGAATTCTTTTGAAAATTCTTTTTAAGTTTATTTCAAAATGATTGTTTTTATGTTCTATTATAAAAATCTCATTTATGATATCCATTTCACTGAAATAATTTTGGATAAAAAGTTTCTTGAAAAATTTCTGAAACAACGTAGGATACAACAGAATGCGATTGTTAGTTTACTTTTGAATAAACAAATTTATTTTATATTTGAGTTTTATTTTCGAGAAACGATGCTTCCAAAATTATTCATTTGATTGGTAGCTGTTTCTTAATGAGCCGTTTCAAATAGGAAACTGTCGAACGTTTTCCGAATAACTGGTCTTTATCTACAATAAAGTTTTAAAGCTATCAGTTTTACGTTTGAATGGCAATTTCCTTTGATTGACCAACGTTTTAAGTGAGCATAATAAAATTTCCTTGTCCTTTCGAAAAAGGAATTTTCATGATCACTTTCAATGGATGCGAGGTAAAATTGAAACGCAGAGAAAATAGACAGAAATGAATAACTAAACTGTTTGACAACTTTGATATTAATTTACAAATATTAGAAAGGTAGCTTTAAAAATCAATTTGTTCAATCTATAAAACGTGAGATTGCAGTATGAATTATTAGCTAATGAAATCCTGAAAATGAATAATAAGTCAGTAAAAGGTATTTGTAGGTGAACGAACCAAATGAGCAGTACTTTAAATCAATTACAGAATGAAATAAATCAAAATTTTGCGTCAGGAAATCAATAGCAAAATAAAGAAAACCAGGAAGTTACAAATTATGAGCGTCACAAAGAATTTTTTGAAGAAAGGAAGGCTAAACTGCTTTTATATTTTAACATATTAACATTATTAATTAAAAGTTTTCAAAAAAATGTATTATAAAACGTGTAGCAATTTGTTTCATTAAATATTATACTGTAAGTCACTTATTGAAAGTGCACTTGCTTTTTCTTTACTTTCATACTGTGTCTTTATATGTCCGATTCTATTGAGTTTTCGTTTGCCTATGCATGTTATGCATTAATTGGTTAACGTAATATGCTTTGATTGATCAAACTTCAGATTTTTATTGCTCTTATTGTGCAATTATTTTGGCTTTCAGGTGTGGGTTTTGCCAGGCTTGAATTGACCATGGGAACAGGCGAGACGAGCAAGGCTTTGTTTTCTTTAACACCTCCGCAGAAAGCAGTGCTTGCAATTGCTGTTGTTATTGGATGTTTTGCAGTTGTTTACCCAAAGGTAGTGCATCCCACTATTTGTTATATGCTAGGCTGGAGCAAGCCTTCATCGAAGGTAGGTAAGTTCACAGTTTATGGTGTTTGATTTTCAAATTTATTCAAATTGGAATTATTTAATTGATATTTAGATAATATTCCACCACCGAATGAGCGCGGAAAATATCCGCACATACACCGAGGCCGTGATAAATCTGATTTTCGGGTATTTTTTTTTTATTCTCGGTTTGCTCCATTCATATGAATATGTCTTATCGCAGTTAATTTATAACTGCATGAATTGTTTTATAATTATATATAATATGTGTTGTTTATTAGGCACAACCTGGACCGATGCCTCCTCATATGGGTGATCACATGCAGGCCCGAGGTAGAGAGAAAAGTTTTTGGTATTCTCTGTTACCGTTTTATACTATTGGAGTGATTGCCTTCCTGATATACACGTTGAGTAAGGTAAGAGCGAATGTTGTTTTGCATATGTTATTTTTAAAGCCTTATTGAAAAAGCTTTCAAAGTTAAGATGTTAAGAACTTCTGACAGCATGAACGAGCGTAGTGGTAGAAGAGATTATTGGCGAAATCGAAACGGTGCTCCTCCTTTTGGATTACGAGATTTAAGTATGTCTTGATGAACATATTGGTTGCGTTTTTGATGTAAAATTAAATTTATTTTGTTTAAGGTGATGCTCAGTTGAAAAATTTACATCAACGTTTGTTGGAAACCGAGACTACAATGCAGACAATATTGAAATGTTTAGAAACCAATGGTGATACGAAAACCGAGTTGAAAGAAGATATTCACGTTTTGGCTCAAGTATTGTATATTTGTGAATATTGTAAAAGTGTTATATAATTTAGTTTTAGGATACTCTACATAATTTGGAAAAACTGACAGCTACGGCTACCAGGCATGTTTTGAATTCAGAAGAAAATTGCAATGATGGATATTGTTCGGACAATGAAGAAATGCTGGTTTTAAAAGATTTAGAAAAAGCTTTGGCTCAGTTTGAATCTTTTTCAACTGATTATTTGAAAATACAAAATTTGAAAAATCCTGCCACAGTCAAAAATCAAGAAAGTGAAGCATTTGAAAAATGTTGTGATGAAAGCGATACTTTTAGGAATACCGAAATTGGTGCAACTGATGAATTGAAGAAAGAGCGTTGATTGTTTTGTGAAAGTTGTAGTACGTTTGCGATGCATTTGTTTTTGCTTCCATGTTATGCATTGATGTGATAGATGTTCTGTTTACTCTAGTAGCTGGAATTCTTGTTTTTCAAGCAGAAAGTGTTTGAGTATATTGTTGTTAATTAAAATTTTGTTGAAATGCGGTTTGAAAGTGATTTCTGTTAGTCCGAGTAGTACTTTTCAATAGTTAATAGCTTTTCTGATGAAACAGGATAGATGAACATGTGAGGGCAGAATTTTCGAATTAGATATATTCTGCTTGAACTGCTATTTTTATTTGCTTAACCTTAAATTGAGGTAATCCAATTTGATACACACCAAGTAGGTATTTCCCCAAGGGTTTGCGTTATTTCATTGGCTCAATTATTGTATGTTATAGAGTAGTTTAGCTAAAGTTCAATTTTAATCATGAACGTGACATCGTTCCTGAAGCCAATTAGCATCGCAGCCTGTTGCAAATGAAATTGCACCCATTATTACGCTTTTGCGAAATTCTATAGTAGATGTAAGTTTTTCTTTTTGATTCCATGAAAAAATAGGTATATAATTGAAATTTCAGCTAAAGTCAGTTTTATTACCATTAATTAAATTTTTGAATGAATGTGTGAAACTACTTGAAATTTTGTACCGTATTACAGATTGTCAGGTTCAAATGTTAATGCGAAAATATTCCAAAAAAATACTTGTAATTTATACAATCTGCTCTAGTTGTAAAAATGATATAATTTTAGATTAATAATGTAAAATTTCATAATTATTGATAATATAAAATATTTTTGTAATATGTACAGTGAAATGTGTTTTGCTAATTTTTTGAAATGAATTAGCCAAAAAATGAATGAATTTGTAAATTTGTTTTTCACTTTTTAAAAACAGGTTTAAATTCATGTGTGAATATTGAAGAAGCATAATTTTTTAATTAAATTTGAAGTTGACAGTACAGCACATGATTGGAAAATGGTGAACGTGTATTATCTGTCATTTAACAGAGAAACAGGTTCAACGAATAACCATTTTGGAAGTGATTTTGTTTTCAATTGTCAAGCTTTCTGAGCAGGTAAAGTTATGATTAAACAATTTACAATTAAACAATACACACACACACACACACATATATATATATATATATATATATATATATATATATATATATATATATAGTTTAATGCTGTTTTTTCAGCAGTTCTGTTGTAAGTTCTTTCAAAAGAGTCATCATTTATCATCTTTAGTACAATAATTTCTTTTTTTTGCGAATGCTGCATATTGCAGACGAATAATGAAAATATAATTTGCATTAATTAATTTTTGTCACTGTTGATCAATAAAAGCAATCATTCAGTGTTCATTTGCCTGTTCGAGGTACTTTGAGATTTGAGTTTGTTTAGCGCTCGAGGCGCCGCCACAGTTCGCTTTTAAAGTGTTTGCACTGAATGCAGCCGACTGTGCTTGAGCTACGGTCGCAAAGGTGGAGAGCTACAGTAAAGCAAAACAGAATTTGCGTTCGGGATCAACAGTGGAAACCGTACACGCACATTCTGTTCTCTCGACTGGACACTCGACCGCAAACATTTATTTACAGACTATCGATTTGTAAGCTTAAATTTCTCAAACTAAAAGGTAATATTTTTTTTTTAAATTTTATATGAATATTTTTATTTGAAAAATGAAAACAATTAAATTTTTATAAAAGCCACTAAACAAGCTAGCTTCAATTAGCTTGTTAATTAGTAAATCAGTTAATTAAGTGGCGTATTTGTGCAGTTTGTGCAGTATAAGTGTGCAATTTTGTGACAATGACGAGAGTTGTACTTTTTTCTTAATTTGATCTTAAAGCCAAAATTCCATTTCACACCATTGCCAGTTGTTAATATTGATAATAATAATGAAAAAAAGATGTTCACGTACAATTCTATTTTAACTGCAATCCGTTCGCGGCTGGAATTGACATGCAGATTTTTCAACAGCCAATCATTTTTAGTTGACGAAATTTTACCCCCCCCCCCCCAGGTTCGCATTGGGGAAAAAATTTCGCTCACTTCTGCTTGTGACGAGAAAACAAGCGGCTAATTCTTTTTCACAAGCCGGATTTGAAAAAAAAATTTCGGTAAGAATTTAAATTTTAATTTTTTTTGTTGTCAAAAATTATTCCACAATGACAAGATGAATTTTCTTTGATGTTTGTTTGCACTTTTTGATTTGCTCGTTGTTCGACATTTTGTACAAGCATATCAGTGATGCAACGTTGTAAAGCTGCAGGCAGCGTCAGGGTAGTTTTTCACATTTGCAAAGTTAACCGATCGGAAAATTGAAGCAGGGGCGTGTATCAATGTCATCTCTTGAATAGAAGAGGCGAGGATATTTTTGGGGTGAACATTGTCTGCATGATTCAATTTGTTCATTCAATTGTCCACGCCTCATTGTTTGTTCAAAATTCATTGCTTCTTCTTGCTGCCAGTGCTTTTGTTGTTGTAGCTTTTAGGGAACACTTTTTTTCTCTTCTTTGTCATCATTTTATGATCAACAGTTGTGTAAAGTTACCATTTGTCATTTGTCAACTTTTCTTCGTCAAACGACACAAAATTCAAATCGTTTTCATACAAGTATTAAAATTTGTTATAAATTTTTGATATTCCCATTTCTTTGAGTGGAAATGACACAAAGGTGAACAAATTAGCTTTGCCGTTGGTTCGACCTTCGACTAATGGATACCATAATATGACAAATGTGCATTCTTTGCCAACAACCAGTCTTCACTGTTGAGCATCATGACAAACTTTACACAAATCAATTACACTCTGATTAGGGTCATTGATGCGCCTCTGGTGGTGGTGGTGGTGGCGGGAGGTACTTGAGCAGCTTTCAACTCCAATGCTATCACTGGTGATTAATCGCTTCTTTTGTCAAAATTTCATGCATTCAAAGTTCACACGGAAATTTTTATTCTTTTTTTTTAAATTGCTATTATGCAAATATTTTTTTATAGTAACCAAATAAGTGTATCATGATTTCACTTGACGAACAATCAGTCACATTTGAAATGCTGCTGGAAAAGCTGTTTTTATTACAAAGTTTTTTTGCTCAGTCATTTGAATGGGAAACTTTTTTATCGATTGATTTCAATTGTCTCTTTTTCAATGGCATATTTGAACAACATTTTTCAATTGTCAAAGTTGGTAGTCTGTTTTTTTTTTATTTTCTTCAAATTTAAATATTCACATTTGTATATTGTATTTTCAGCAAAGGTAAATTTTGTGATGATTATTTTTTAAATCAGCTCAATTTAAAAGTTGAACAAGTGACGTTTGTTTAATTTAATTTATTTTAAACTTGTACGTTTCTAGTGTGAAAGTAACTTTTAATGTGAAATATTTTAAAGCAAAGTTTAAAGTTTAAAATTTGCAACAGCAAGCAAAATTGGAATAAATTTTGTTTCTTTTTGAAACGTTTTTTGAGGCGTTCGGTTGGTCAGTTTGCTGAAATCACAAGTCGAGATCGTTGATCAAATACAGTATTCCATTAATCAGGTATTGTTGTTTTCACCATCACATCATCATCATCTTCTTCTTCTTCTTCTTCTTCTTCTTCTTCTTCTTTCTGAGCTTTTGTCAATCTGTTGTGAATTCTTATTGTGCTGAGTGTTGGCATTCAACATATTGAATACTTCTTTCAGTATTGTAGTGTAGATTTAAATTCGGTTAATAATCCGCTTTTTTTGTAAATCCAAGCACAGCTAACTGTCGTTAGCTTTTCCCAGACGTTTTATTTGCACAGGAAAAGCGAGCAGATTTACTTTGCACACAGGGGAAAATTGAATTCTTGTTCTTGAGCTCTGGCTGCAATTGTTTGCTGAGCTAGTCATTCGTCATTCGATAAGTATTACTGATTATATATTTGCCTTTTACTTGCTAGTATAATTTTAACCACAGTGGTTGTTTATTCATTTTCTTGAGCTAATTATCTTCGTTTAGACATTGATATGAAATAAGGTGTCCTTCTCTGCATGATCAATATAAATTGTTCCTTTTCATGGTAAAAATAAAATAATGGAAAATGTTTAAAAATTTTCATCCTTAACTGAGCTTTATTTATTTGGCTGTTAGTTTTAAAATTGAAATTGGTACCCACAAACAAACTATAGACAGATTTGTCAATTCTGAACTTTAAATATTTTGTTCTTGTTTGAAATTTTGAATTTTTCTCATTTAGTAGCTTGAAAATTGCACTATTTACTTTAAACAGATAAAATTATCTTTTAATGAATAATAAGGTTCATCCAATGAATACGGGCAATTGTATTATATTTTGTTTTCGAGATTACTTCAACAAATTATTAACTTAACAAATTAAATTATTATATATTAACAAATAAATTAAATCAAATTTTCTTATTTAGCAGTATCACGAAAATGTCTTCTGAAAAAAATGGATACTTTTTTAATTCTTATGGAACACCCGAAGAGTTTGATTTTTTCGACCTTGGCGGGAAAACTGAAGATTGGCAAGAAGGAACTTCTAGTGAAAAGTCAATTTGGCGGGAGTTGCGCGAAGCGCATCTGCGCAATTTGATGGTAAGTGTTTTAGTTTTATTAAATCTGTTATTTATTTGATTGAATATCAAAATGATGCATTGAATTGAGAAATATAGAAAGATTTTGGTTGGTATCTTTAAATATCTTTTTATTGCCAATTGAACTAATGATTTTTTTGATTAATTAATTCACTATTTTATCTGCAGAATTTAGTTTTTGAAGGTCGACATTTTAGAAGTTCAAGTAGTTAAAAATATAATAATCTGAAAACCAACCTGCTTGTCATGTTAGGCTAGTTTTTTTGACCATGTTAATTAAGAAAAAAAATATATTGTAATATTTCTGGGCGTGTACAATATTGTTGCTTATCATTTGAATTCACTCGTCTCTATATTGCCTTGATATTACGGTCAAACGGTTTTTTTCTTTTGTAATTTTTGAAAAGCAACATTAAAAGATAATTGTTGCATTGAATTTTAAATAGGCTGCTTATTTTGATACAAAGCAGCAAATATTCGGCGATTGTGATTTTTTACTTTACATTGATGATCACTGATCATCAGGTGATTGAACATTCAGAGAATGGTTAATTTTACATTTCATAAATTGATTTCATGTTTATTTAATTACTTCTAAGCAGCTGATAAAATGTAGAATTAATTAGTTAGCTCTTCTTTTTTCCAAATGAACACATCATTTGAAACGGTAGAAAAGTGAAAGTGAACAACAACAAGCCAACTTGAGATGTAATAATTCTTTCATTATGTCCTGCTTTTGTAAGCTTCATGTCAAAAAGAAAAATAGTTCCACTAAGTTTACACTTTTCTACTTGTATGATTGAATTAATTAATTTTTTTGTATTAAAATGATTTTTTTAAGTAAAAATTTAAATTCAATATTCAATTTCAAATTACACTTGATTTATAATAAATAATTCATGTCAAGTGTGTTTATTCGACATTTCAATTATGCAGTGATGTAAATAAGTTTTCAATTATGTTATTACAAATCATTTTCATTTTGAAAACATCGAAAAATTTTATGCTTTTATTGTTGATACGCTTTTCAACTGAATCGCGTTGTTGTTGTTAGCAAAAATATTCATTTATTTAGTGCAAATGCAAATTGTTATCATAAAAGTGAAGCAATCTTATTATTTTTTGCTTTTCACATTCAGAATTTGAAGTTATGAACTGAACATTGGCAGATTGTATTATTTATTTGATAAATTAAAATTCAATTAAATTCTGTTATAGCTTTTATTGTTGATTGTTTGAACAATTTTCAATGCAATGTTCTTCTTCTTCTATTTTGCAAAACGTTCCCAATTTTCTGTTGTTCATCGGACGATTATCGTTGATTTTCTTCTTCTAGTTGTTGTTCGTTGTTCTTGAAATATTCTTTTTTCCCAACAATGAGGGTGTTGCCTTTTGAATTTGAGAACATGTTTTTGATGACCTGCATTTGGTGAAATTGCTTCTGCTTGGAAGCTAAGAATTGGCAATGTTTTCTAAGCTTTGAACAAGCTCTTGAACATTTAAATAAATAACATTAACGCTTGCTTAATTGATATTCTGTTTGTATTTGAGATATCTGGCCAAATCAATCCTGATGCACGTTGGGCAAAGCAGATTGCAAATGCGAACAGGTCAGGGGATTCGAGGACGGAGAGCATTTTTCCCCAAAAAAGCGGACTGAGCGACAGCAGCAAGTTGCATCCAACGCTGCAGGGTCGGATCCAGTCGGACGAGGGCTCATCATCACCTTATTTGAGTTCTTCTAATGACTTGTATGGGACTGGTTTGGAGAATGCGCTCTGCACACAAGCAACATCTTCCGGCTGTACGGCTTGCACGTCAGTGCCGGTGAAGTGCACGCAGTTCGATCAACGATTGGACAACGTCGAGATTCAATCGCCCTCTGTTGATCACCGCCCCATTGCTGCTAGGTCCGTTGGTTCGCAAAGCGACAGTGACACTGACACTGAGGTTGGGTGCAACTTGAACGCGTCCGATTGGTCGATGGGCAACAGCGGCTCCAATTCCGCCAGTCGATTCAATTTGAAAACCAAATGGGATCCGACGCAGTTGTTGCGTCGACTTTACCAAATCCGTTGCCCGGATCTAGAGTCCAACGTGAACAACAAAGTCCAGTCGAACATGATCGGCTATTTGGACCATTTGCCGTTGGGCATCCGTGCCGACCAAGCTGCTGAAAACGCCTGGCAACGACGCTACATGCGAACAGAACAAGGATTGTTACTTTTTTACGAAGTTTGTTCTGCTTTTGTTTTGGCTTTTTAGTGTGTTTGTTTTTTTTTTTGGTTGAATATTTTTGTTCCACTTCAGTTTTTTGAAATATCCGGCACACCGGTTGGCCAGATGACAATCGCCGGTTCTGTTATAACCAGGGATGATGAGAAGCTTTTGATTACCATTGAAAATAATGAAACGTTGTTGACTTTGAGGTGAATTTGAGATGATTTTATTATTTAAATTTGTAACTACTCATTTTTAAATTACAGATGCAGGCAGTTTGCAATGGATCGTTGGTACGAAGCGTTGCGAGATCATGCTCAGCTGCCGAGAAATATGTGCCGCCATACATTTTTGCAAGCCACTATGCCACAATTTGGAAACAATGATGAAAATGTAACTTTGTTTTTAAATAAAAAATCAACTCTTGATATATTCAATATTTTTTCTATTTTATTCTATTGTAGAAAGTATGCGTTATTGAAATTGGAACTTGTTCAACTAGAGCTGGATTAGTTGAAAAGAATTCATATTCGTATCCGCATTTATTTTTTCCATCTGTTGTCTCCAATTGCGAAGAGAGTAATTAATTTGATTTGATTTGATTTTCAGCACTTATATTTTGTTGCCAATGGAGGCAAACAAACAAAGTCCCAGTTTATCAGTTAATAAAATAATATAAGCCAATTGCAAAATTGTTTTGTTGTCTAGGATTGGTCGGTGAAGATGCTATAATCAAGGCTGTGTTGAACAAGAATTGTAATTTGCAATACGCTTGGAATTGGTCCAATGATTTTCGAATGAACGCAATGAACATTCATGCTGTGAAACGGATATTTCAATGGATCATTGAAAAATTGTCAATAAAAGCGGTCGAATATCAGGTGACATTATCTTATTTTAAATAAATTAAAATTCTAATTTGAATAAATTTGAATTTCAGTTTCTGTTGACAGTTCCGAATGTTATTCCGGAGACTGTTCTGGTAGAGATGGTGCGGATTTTGTTGTTCGATTTCAACGCCGCTGCTGTTTCAGTTGCAAGACAAAGTAGTTTAGCTATGATTGCGTTCAACACTTTTACCGGCGTTTTTGTGGATATTGGAGAAAGGTTGACAATTGCTCCGTTTGTGGATAGTGAGTAGCAAAATTTTGTTGTTATCAATATTTTATCCCACGTTGTAATTAATTAATTAATTAATTAATTAATTGTCCGTTGCACTTGTGATCAGGCTTTATTGTGTCGAATGCGGTGATCACGCTGTCCTGTTTTGGAAGTGAAATTGCACCGATTTTGAAAAATGAAATTATTAAAACGAATCCCAATTTCATGTTCGATTCGTTGCAAGAGAGTCTTCTGGTGCGATATTTGAAAGAGACGGTAACAGTGGCAAATTTTCGTTGGCATGAACGCAACTGTGAGAAAGTGAATTTGTAATTTTTCATTTTCTAGGAGTGTTTCGTTCCAACGGATGATCATCGCCAACACCGAATGAAAAATCAACTGAAATTAGTTTCGTTGAAGCAATGCGATCCGGATCGGATTTTGGCTTGCAGGTAGTATTGATTGTTGAAGAATATTCAACTAATTTTCATAATATAATGCACAATGTTGTGTGTTGATGTAATATAATTTTGCAGAAAAATTCACATGGGCAACGAGCGCTACGAAAGCTGTGAAATGTTGTTCCATCCGAAACGTTGGGGTTTTGACATTAAAGGTTTGCCGAAGCTAATATTTCAGAGTATACAATCATGTGCCATTGACAGTCGTCGAGCTTTATACGAGTAAGTGCTGCAACTTTAATGCATTTTATTTTAAATTTATCATCTTGTGTAAAATTATATAAAGTTTATTTACAACGCTTTTTCCATCAATCGTCAGTGTGATTATTATTTTTTTCTTCTTTTCTTAAGGAATATATTTTTGGCGGGTGGAACCTCTTTGTTGCCTGGTTTGCAAGAACGTATTGAACTTGAGTTGGGTCGACTGGTTCCGAAAAGTGTGAAAGTCCACGTACATGTACCGTTGTTTCGCCATCACGCTTCATTTATTGGTGCCAAAATTTTGGCGGACTCATCTGCTCTAGAACAATTTACGATCACGAAGGATAGTTTCGACAAATTTGCTCTCACTGCACATGAATTTGATTCTCATCTTTGAAAGTTTCACCCTATATAAATTATAAATTACAATTTTAAAACATTTTTTTGTTCATTTTCTATAACTTAAAAAAAAATAAAAATAATTTTTATTATTTACACTTTTTAATTTGATTCGCATTATAACTTCTCATGAAAATTTCTTACATTCAGCTTACTTTTTTTACAACTTTTCTATACGTGTATGTATATAGGCATGGGCACAGGCAAATTTGATTTGATTTGTTTTATCATGTTACATGTGGTGGTAGATGAGACATGAAAAAAATTGCTGCCACTCATCCAACGTTTGTTTGTCTCTCCACGTTAGCAAACGGTTGAGCAAAAACTGTATGGATCATCACATTGTACGTTTGTTGTGTGCTCATATTTTTATTGTGATTTTTTGTTACTTTCTGTTTTTTAGATTTCTGTTTCGTCACTCAATCTTTTGGCAAAAATCTCTCACGCACATCTTCATCAAGCCACACCCACGTTTATTTAAATGTTGCAATTTGAGCAGTGGGCTAGCAGCTAAGCTAATGCTCTATTTAATAAGCTTCGGTTGTTTTGCATCAGGCACTCTGAATCGGTAGCTTTTTTCCCCCTATTTTAGCTATTAATAATTTTAATCAGTTGTTCAATTGCTGCTACTCTATTGATATAGTTGCTGATTTGATTTTAATTCAGGCTTTCTGCGTGTGGCTTAATAGCAGTAATAGGCTTTTCAGACGTAATAGCAATCTTACCTGCTGTTCTTCTTATTTTGTTTATTGTTCATAGCTCTGTCAGTAGTAGTTGTAAGCTGGTAGAGTTGCAGATTTCTGATTGCTCTATGCGCAGTATTCAGTGAGACTTTTAGGTGTTGTTTATGCTAACTTGTCGTTTTAGTTCATCTTTTCATATTGAAGCACTTATTGAATTTGACTGACAACAATTTTTCTTCTTTACCAATAATTGACACAGCCAGTGACACAGATGAAAAATGACATTTGTGATTTTCTGAAAGTTTCAAATGAAAGCAGCAGCGTTTATTTATTTTATAGAAATTTAATTATTCTCAATATAAGCGATGCAGTAGCATTTATTTATGCAAAAATTTGTCCTGTATTTAAATTGAATTGTTGATGCATGCAACTTTATTGAAAATTTTATTCTACAAATCCATGAACTGACATTGTTGTTAAATTTGCAATGAAACATACGGCAGAACAAAAAGAAAAGCATTTCAACGATTATTATTATAATAATAATATTATTATTATTATTAGTTGTCGCTTTTCTTGTTAATTGTTGTTTGTGTTTGTGGTAATTTCTTGTTAGATGGAACAAGCAATGCGCACAACATCTTGCTTGCAATGTCTGTGCAGAAAATTGTCGCCCCATTCTAGAATAACAATTCAACAGATCGTACATATAAATGCAAATCAAGTATGCAAATCAAATGTAAGTTTTATTGCACTATCAATTTTTACTGTATTTCACAAACATTGAAAGCAATTTCTTTTAAGCATATACCTTTATGCAGTGATTTTTGTTTTTATTCATTTTTCGTTTCATTGATTCTCAGTACGCTGCTTACATTTGTCGCAATATTTATAAGCTCCTGAATAAGAAAAGAATTGCTGGATATAAATTTGGATCAGCAACAACAAGTTTGTACATGCTGATTTTAGTACTTGGTTTAGCTGAACTTTTTTTGTTTTCCATCAACTGATTGAATAGTTGTTCTAAATCATCAGAAGAAAATTCCACAGTGATGAAATAATCTCGAAGCTTGCAATTGCTGCAAAAAGTGCAAACGATTGGCGAATATGAAAATTAAATAAATATGGAATAAAATATACCGAAACATCTGTGTGCACAAATTGTACCGCTCGTGCGAGTTTGCTTGCAACGTTGACGTGGGATGTTGTGCTTTTTCACCAAGCTGATTTGGCACGTATCCAGCAATCAAGCCTCTTGGATACAGCTTCAACGCTTGACCAAGTCCTGATATGAAAATATTTAAATGAAAAAAAAATTAATTTTTTTTCTTGCAAATTAAACTGTAAACTTCTCACCACCGGAAAGAAGGTAAACATTTTCGTAATCTCTTTGAACTAGCATTGTTGCCACGCGTTTAGCGAAACGTTCGTCATTGTCATAGCAGATGATCATTTTGCCGGATTGATTTTTCATGGCTAGCATTTCTGCCGGCTCGTACGTGAAGCCTTTGCATAAATTTGTGTACGGAAATGAGATTGCTGTGCGTACAGAAAGAAGGTAAATAATAGATATTATTTATTATTGAATTTTATTTCGATTACATATTTATTGACAGAATGGTGCAATATGTTAAATACATTTTACAAATTTACCGCCTTTGATTCTGTACTTGAAGAACTGACTTTCCGGGCGTACATCTACAAGTAAGAAAGTGAATTCTGTTTTTTGTTTCAATGCGCATCTTTTATCCTGGCAAAAATGTCTTTTATTCCAGTTGCTGGTTGTAGAATTTTGCTTATTTTTCAAATCATCCGCTTCACCAATTCCATTGATAAGTCTGAAAGAATTTAATGAATAATAATAATAATAATAATAATAATAATAATAATGATGATGATGAAAATGTTTTTATTTTGAAATGTTATCATTATTTGGTTAATTAATCAGCATCTTTCTTACTCGATTAATGTTGAACGATGTGCAACTGCACTGCACAGTTCTGTCGCAGTATTGTTGTTGTTGTTGTTGTTGTTGGCTTTTTTGAAATTTCCATCCGCTACAGTTGATTTATTGTTTTCAGCAACGTCTAATCAATGGTTTTTTTGTCTTTTCTTTTCTTTTTTGAAAAATATTTTCAAGTATAAAAATGACAAACTTTCACTTACTCAAACTTTTCTCATCATCAACATTGGCATCAATTGTTGTTTGTGCTTCTCTTTTTATTTTGTCCGCATGTTTCAAAATCAGCGATATTAATGCATTTATAGAAATTCTTTGGAAAGGCTCTTTTGCTAATTTTTTGTCTTCAGCCGGTTTAAAAATTAAAATCATGTTAAAAAATAAAGGTGGAAAACAGTTTGAAAAGAAAAAAAAATTTTCTTTGAAACATACTTTTCATATGTTGTTGTTGCATGTTTGAAAAAGTGGCAAAATTATTGGTCGATGTGAGATAGTTTCAAAGTGTCTGTATTCTTTGCAGGAAATAGTTACGCAACTGGAATAATAATTGCGCATTTGTCTTTGGTCATTCTTTGACAACGGGGAGGGGGAGGAGGGGGACTAAATACCCCCTGATGGGAATAGTCTTGGCAACTGCAATATCAATTATTAATTAATAGTCAAGCCAAACTTTCTCTTTCTCTTTTTCTTTCTCTCTGAAAACTGAATGCTTTTTTGATTTCATTTGTTTCAATATTTTTACATTTGCAGTGTTAACTGAGAGAGAAAGAAAATTCAAATGACAACAAGTTGAATAAGTTTCAAGTAAAATGAAACAACTTTATTATTTTTTGATGAGCACAATTTTCAGATTGTTCTATGAATAATTTTCAATTCTGAGTTTCTTCCATCGGTGTAGTTAATTTTTGTAAAAAAAAATACTCAAAGCATCAATTGATATTGTTTATTGTTGCTTTGTACAGTTTTACAGTTCAAGAAAATTAAAAGTTCATTTAAGAAATAGTCTGTTTTTGTTGTTGTCATGCTACACTGTTAATACAATCAATTCAATGACCTGCTTGTCAGCAGTTGTAACTGTTCTTATTTTTCTTTCAATGCAAACTTATCATGCCAGCCAGACCTGTTCAGTTGGTCTTCAATCAGGGTTATTAAATAGCATGTAGAACAAACAGCTTGTAGTATTGATATTCTGTAGTATTAATGGAAAGAAATTTTCCTGTCATGAAGTTGATTTTTGCTACTCTCTTAATAATTCCTTTGGTAGAATGTTCCCTGCAGAAAGTGGCCGCAAAGGGTCGGCTGATGTGCGGAAACAAGCCAGCTTCAGATGTACAAGTGAAATTAGTGGACAAAGGTATTTATATACGTGCTGAGACGTTTGATTAAAGAATATTTGCACAATTTTATCGTTCAAAGCTCTTCAGAAACATGCTGTTCAAAAGCACAACTTTTGTAATTGTTCAAATTGTAGATGTCGTCTCTGATGATGTAATGGATAAGAAAACTACCGACAACAGTGGCAACTTCTATGTAGAAGGTTCAGCAGATGAGTTAACCAAAATTGATCCTGTGCTCAAAATCTACCACAGCTGCGATCACAGTTTGGTAATTAATATTGGTTTTTGAGTTTCACTTTTTTTTTTCAAAATTTGAAATTAACATTTTGTTTCACTTCTCAACAGTTCTTTGTGAAAATTATCTGAAATATAATTCAGTTGAAATAATGGTCAAGTTGTGTAGGAAACTTGTTGTGCTTGTGCTCATAAGAATTGTACACTTTGCATAATTGACATTTATCTGTTGACGTCGATTTAGCTGTGCAAACGACGATGGTCTTTGAAAATTCCTTCTCATTACATTGTCAAAGGAAACCAGCAGCCGAAACCGATGGATTTTGGCACCATGAATCTTGAAGCTCGTCTCGAGGAAGATCGCAATTGCATATGAATATTTTTATCTGAACTGAACACTTGAAAAGAAATTACCAATCACTTTTTTGTACTGTTTCAGTTCTGTAATGATGTTTCTATTTTAAAAATTTTGCTCTAAATAAAAGACTTACAATTTTGCTTTTACACTAGCAGTGATTAGCGTTCACTTTGTGAGAATTATCTCCAGCGGCAAAATTTCCCTTGCCATCATTGCAATTTGCATAAATTTGTGTGCAATTTGTGTGCTGAAGGGGATTGTTTCTCATTGGCTGATAAAGATTTTGCATGAACGTTTGCTTAATTGCGTTCAATCAGTACTGATTTCTCTTGTTTCATGATCAATTATAATTCTTTGTCAATCGTGGCACGTTGTAATTTGAAAACTGTTCACTCGCATCATTGCTGCTTAATTTTCTTGTGCGTCTTTTTTTCTTATCAATGCAATTTTGCATTTTCAAAAGATAATATTCGAAACTAAAATTTTGGTAAGTTTGTTTAGTTGCTTGAACTGCTAACTATTAGCATGAGTAATAAATATATTCTGATTTGTTTAATTAACATTTTCAAAAATGTTCATTATGTTCACTTGTTCACTATTAATAATTATGTTAATAAATTTTTATTAAATTAATTTCAAATAATAATAATAATAATAATAATAATAATAATAATAATATTGATTTTGAACTTCCAAAAATGCACCAAAAAGAGACGTAGAGTGTTAGAAACAGTTGATATCTTCTTTCAAGTGTGCTTCCAAATTCCACGTACCTAAGTCCATTATCTTCAAATTTTTCGAACCTTCGTGATTGATGTACTGTTTTGGAATTTTAATTTTCCATCGACGTTGACAAGGCTGAAAATTTAATATATCATTTTCAAAAAGCAAGCATGCACAGAGGTGTATATTAATTAGTTATTTTGTTAAAGTGAGGAAAATTTTTTTACCAGATAATCTACGCAGTCGTGATAAATCTTCAAAACTGGATCTATATTAGTCATTTCACTAGTCTTGCCATCGACGATAAAATTCCCTTCTTTATCGGTGTTTTTTTTGTCCAAAACATCGTCAGAACCAATATCTGAAAATGAAAAAGTATATTAATATATATATATATATATTAATATTATTCCAACCTATGTCAACAAGCTTCAATGCAATGTTTGCTGCAGGCTTATCTCCACACATGAGTTTGCCTTTGACAATCACTCTTTGCAAATCGCAGTGGACTGTTGTTGAAAAGATGCAGAACAAAATACCAATGAAGTGCAGCAACATTTTTGCGACAACATTGAATGGCGTGCATTGAATCGAACAATGACAACAAATACTCCAACAAACTGGACACCAGCACCGCTACATCGAACATTCAGGACAATGTGAAATGAAAGAAGCCCGAGTGAATAATTATTCACTAACCGAAGGCCAAAACTGTTGGTGATGTTGCTTTTTTGGGGCAGCCATAAAAACTGCCAAATTAATTTGACACTCCTCACTTCAAAAATTTCACTTAACTACAGAAAAGTATGCTGACTGACGATGCTTCAGAAAAACTGATCAGCCTGATGCAACCTGCTAACCAATACTTGTTTCTCAGTCAGACAATATATTACTCAGCCAAAGGGTGCTCCAGTAGACAAATGAACAAATGCTCCAGTAAACAACACTTTTCCATCACTTTCTCTCAATTCACACGTTAAATTATATCTTTAATCAACAGGTTCATCTTATTCAAGTTCATCCCAAGCAAAGGATCCACTAAAGTTTAACATATACATACAAACATATATTTGGATAAAATGGAAATGTAAATGCACTTGTAATGAGCAATGTTTATATCTCAGGAAACTATAAATATGAGCAATTTTACGTTCATAATTGCCAAGCAAGGTGCAGCAAGCGCTTATGCCAACGGGTGTTCGAACTGCTGAACTGCAGCAGTATGCTGATAGCCTGAGGGGTTGGGCAAAAATTTGAGCTGTTGCGCCACATTTGAACAAAAGAAAACAGACATACTTATTGAAAACGACAGCCATACAGATAGATAGCCCGTTACCAAAATGTTGCTAACATTTATTGACAATTATTACAAATTATGATACATCGCAGAATAAAATGTATCAGTGAGAATAAATTTAAGCTGTGCTCTATATTTTGAAAATTCACGTCTTACTCAATCAAGAAGTTTGCTTAACAGTCAATAATAAGATAGTTTAACATAAGTAAAACATCATTGTATTGTCAAAAGATGTCGAATTAGTGGCCGTTTTAAATTAAAACGCATATGCGTATAATTATCCAAAGAAAACAAGATTCAAAGTTCAACTACAACGCATACAGGCATAGTTAAAAAGCGAGCGTTTGCAGACGGTCGTTCTTCAAATATTTAAATCAAGTTTTGCTGCAATTCCGCGTCATCACTAACAAAATGCTCATTTGCTGTGCAGCATTAATGGTGCACAGTAGCAAAGACACGGAAAAAGAGATGAATGCGCGCTGAAGAGCATCCAACTCCATCTACCCTTAAGTTGCAAAGTAGAGGAAGCAGAATTTTTTTCAAATTTCAAACAACAAATTTTTATTTGCCACAGCCTTAGCAATTTTTGGTAGCTTGAAAATGTTTTCCAAAACTTTTGCACAATATTTTTGATTGAAATCAATAAATGGATGTGAACTGTAGTAGGATGCAAAGTTTCACTGGGCGAAATTCATTTTGTTACTGTTATCACTGCTACAGATACTGCCAATATCACACTTTTTAACGCGACAATCGTGATGCACGATTTTCAGTAATTTAAATTGCATATGCATTTCATTAAAGTATCAATTCATTATGCTGATGTTTTGGGTAAATGTTATGTTATGTTATTCGTATATTTTTTGCATTTTTTTCTCTTTTGTTCAAAGTGCTCCATCGAAACCTGATTGAGTCCTTAATTAAACATTTATTTTTTTTGAAATTAATAAATAAATTTTGCTATACTAGATATTCATTGCAAATTTCTATCGTAGTCAGCGATCAAACACTTACAGTTGATTGTTGCTAAATTTACATGTGATTAACGTGATGTTCAGTTTCATATATTAATGACAGTTCTTTTTATACTTCTTTGAGTAACGTCATCATATCATAGAAGATAAATAACGACTTTCATTTGTAACGTGTCGAGGATTTTGTACTTGTTCAGCAATTATTACAATCCTTGGTGCCTGTTTATTATATTGCCTTACGTTTTTAAAGAATATGTGCTTTTCTAGGTCAGCAGACTAACTTTATGCTAATGTGATGATGAACATTGCCGATGGCATTCTGCAGCGGGTAATTATTGCCATTCAAACGCGGAAGTGATTTTCTATATATAAATTTTCGTCCATTGAGAGAGCTCTATTATTATATGAATATTTGCCGGCGAAGAGCGCTCTGATTACTACATTGCGTTAAACCACGAACATTAGTTGAAAGAATTACGGCTCTGCGATCGCTTCATACCTCGTCAATGGCACTCTTGCTGACAGGTATGAATTTTTACATATTTGCCATTTTTTGTAATATGAGGTAACATACTCAGCCTGTTGTTTAATGAAAATGTCTGGCACCAGATGCTGCAATTGCAAATCTAAATTTTCGACACTGATCAATTTGTGCACAGGATTGTTTGAGCTTGACAAAGGAAACTTGCTGATAGTTACAGAACGCACTTTTACCTACTATTCTTGAAACTGTCAGAATGACACTATCGTTCCCTTTATCCTTGAAATTTACCTATAAAATATCCCATGATGTCATTATATTGCCATTAGCACTGACTTATATAGATGCACTTGTTTCCCATCACTGAGAAAGCTCTATCTCCAATGTGGTCAGCATTGATAAACGAGGCACAACACCTGATTATCATTCGTGTAGACTGTGTGAAGAAATGCAATTCACATTCTAACAACTTAAGTCTTCTTTATCCTGCAACTTCTTCCTTTTTTCTTCCTCTTTTACTGTCTAGGGCTGCTTACCCGTATAATGATCCCCATCATCGACCTCTTAATGATTCTTATCTGAACAGAGATCGCGCAATTGAAATTTCCGTCCACCCCATTTTTTCCCGCCTAATAATTATGCGTGTAGACAGTGTGAACAAATGCAATTCAAATTCTAGCAACTTAAACCTCCTTCATCCTGCAAGTTCTCCCTCCTTTCTTTCTCTTTTACTGTCTAGCCCTGCTTACCCGTCTAATGATCCCCATCATCGAGCAGTTAATGATTTATATCTGAACAGAGATCGCGCAACAAAAATTCCGCCCATCCCCTATTTTCTAGCCTGATAATTATGCGTGAAGACTGAGTGAAGGAAAGCGATTATCATTCAAACTACATTTACTTCCTTTATCCTGCAATTTCCACCTCCGTTTTTTCTCTTTTACTGTCCAGCTCTGCTTTCTTATCTAATGATCTCCATCATCGAGCTGTTAATGATTCCAATCTGAACAGAAATCGCGCAACTGAAAGTTCTGTCTATCCCCTATTTCGAGCTGAATGAACAGCGCTTAGCTATCTTGATCTGACATAAATCTGATGAGTTTTCAAAGTTGCTATCAACTCGCAGCACTTTCTTAACTAGAAAGGCAATACCGCAAAATATTGCCTACTGCTTGGTGAGCTTTTGTTTTATTGTTTACATAAAATGCAATGAAAAATGGTCACTCATCGAAACTATTTGAAGTCATTGCAAAACCTTGAGTTATTGAATTCCTTCAAATAGGGGTATCTCCTATTGTATAAATCTCAGGAAACGCAGTGTTCAACGAAGTTTACAGCCCTATTATCGATCATTCTCAGAAGGCACAAACCAACGCAAATAAAAAGTTAAGGTAAGCTGGCAAGCAGCAAAACCACTTACCTTCATGATGCCAACACTGCGCCACTTGACTGTTGAGATAAATTATAGTTTACACAATTTTTTTGGGAATTATCTTCATAGTCATGAAAACCATTCAGTTTTATACGTATTCCTGATTGAAAATTTTTAAACCTCATAGCAAAGTATTCCTGCCCACCACCTTCCCCCATCGAACCACCCTTTGGAGTATTATTTAAACTCTGCATACCCACCCACCTCTCTTCCAACAATCCTGTTAGAGTGTTATTTCAGCTCTTTATCTGAAATCTAAAACGTTTGAAGCAAATCTGAAAAGGTATTTTCTATTTTAGTAGCTATTTTCAGTAGAAGCAATTTTCCCTTATACGTCTATGTTGGATTGGAAGAAAAATACCAGTAAAATATAAATTTTTGTATCATCGCCTGTTTTCAAACAGCTAATTTTAATCTTCACAACAATAGCATTTCCGTTTATTTTTAGTAATTTTCAATGCTTCAGGTTAATAAATAAGCACTTCATCTAATTTTAGTAAAATTAATCTGCATAATAATGCTATTTCGCATAGAATTA